>JBAWJQ010003043.1:0-106342 GCA_037783105.1 Bactrocera zonata | reverse complement strand
ATATACCTAAAACAATTCTTAATATTTAAAAATATATAAAGTTAGTACGCAAAAAAGGCATTAAAAATATATTACAATCACATATTAATCATTATTGCAATTGATTTCTTTTGAGGATAACAAGGGTTACATTGCCGGTTTTGTAGACCGAAACTGTCGTGCTTAAACAAAATTAGACGGTCTGGCTTTCATTCAAGGGCATGACCAAAATTTTTTCAGAGATATACAGCTACAGGTCGCCCTTTGCTTCATGCATAGGACAGAATGTGTTGCAACATATGTATAATATAAGTACCTAAAAATAATTTTCCTATCTCGCATGATTTTCTTTTTTCTAACACAAAAACATTTAAGTTTTTTGAATTTTTTTGTGAATGTCAAAATATTACATCAGTAACTGATTACTTATCAATACCAAATTTACTCAATTATCCAGCAAAAAATTTCTTCTGTAAGAGAACTAGACTTTATAAAATCACTTTAACTAAAGCAAATAGATAAAAAAATTTGGTTTTCTAAACAAAAATGAGTAAAAAATATTAAATTGACAGAATAAATAAAAACATATATATTTTGTATAGGCTTGAGGAGCACTATTTTGCCTCAATATCATGTAAATTATTTAACTTCAAAATTAATTATTATTAATTAGAACGGTATTAGAAATTTGAAAGTTACGGTTAGCATATACGAGAATAACTGAAAGTATTTAATTTCCCATGAAACATGAAACGATTTCGAAAATTAGTTCGAATGCTGCAGTAATTAAAAAAATTATAAAACAAGGTTTCACTTAGACTCTATATATTCCACGTTTACTTCAGTGTCACTACCTTTAACATAATTATACGTTTATATTTTCTCTACGACAAAATTAAATGCATCGCAGAAGTCCAATTATTCTCATAAGCACTAGACTAATAGGCAAATATTTTTACTGAATTATTTTATTTTGGAATAAAAACTAGCAAAATTTATTATATTTTTATTGCATTCAATAAATTCTAGCTCAAATCAAGAAATATTTTGAGATTTCCACAAAAACAAACTCTAACAATTTCGTTTAAGTATTTATGCCAAGAAGAAAAATATAAAATTCCGTCCTCGCAGCAACCACTTGCTCGATAAACTGCGCAGCGGCGACTGCCAGCGGACACAGGATCCGCACTTGCGCAAACAAACAGCTAGCAAAATAATTATTTCTTAACGTCATAGGTTAATATATACTTAGGTACATATTATACATAAAATATATAATGTACAAACACATATACAAAACACAATTGGTCCCAAGCAGCCAGTTGCCCAAAGACACTTTCAATTTTCGCTGCTTTGCGACACAAAACGCAGAGCAACAACTCCCCACGCAAGTGTTTGCTCGAAATGAAAAGAAAATCTTTAAGAAAAGGAATTTTGTCAGCAAAGGCAACTAAAAATAAAACTGACAGGCATACAACGCACATCCTTGTTGCCTTATATCCTTGCTAGATGTGTGTGCTTGTGTGTGCTTTGGCAGCACAAAGATCAGATATCCTTTGTGGCAGTGAAGCGAGGAAATTGTATAGCTACGCTACAAACGAAAGCAATAATCACAGCAACAAAAACAACAATAATTCACATAGTGCATAGTATATTGTTACGCTGGATATAACGAAAATAAAGCAAGACAAAAACCAATAGGACAAAAACAATGCTTTACGCAGTTTTTCCAACAGCAACAACAAGAAGCCAACAGCGAGTAATATAATAGTGGCGAAGCAAAGAAATGAAACATACACACGCATGCTTAAACGTATTCCATTCAAAGTGCCTAAGAAACTAAAGAAAATTGCGCTTGTGTGTAGGTGTAGCCAGAAGATCTAGATAAATTGGTAGTCAGGTACTTGGACGTCGTCAGGATGCTTTGCGTGTGCACTAGCTGGCGTATGAAGGAGGGGAAATTCTCTGCGCAGGTTTGTGCTGCTCAACCGAGTGCGCTAAGGTGAAGGCGAAGGTTATCTACGAGACAGCTATTCCTCTAACATAAGCATGTAGGTGGAGTAACAGTGCGCTGTTAATACTTAACATATGTTAATATTGAATGAGTAACTTAACAGCTGATTTGTTTTGTGGGGGTGTTTCTTATGTTAGTTAACAGTGGATTGCTCTGAAATGTTATGGTGCGCTGACGCAACAGTTAAGTTAGCAGTTATGTACATATTTGCAAAGAGAAGCGAATAAGCTGAGTTTTTTTGATTGAAGATTTTTTTATTAGGAAATTAAATGAATGAGTGTGCACTTACATACATAAATATTTAACATACTATATGTATGGCTAGTGAACAATGAAAATTATTGTTTTTCGATAAATTTAAAGCAACTCAGTTTAAATTAAATAAAATATAACAACAAAGAAATATTTCTAAAATATATTAAATAAATGCAGTAAATATAAAAAATGGTTGAAATTGTTTCTCGAAGTTTAAAAATGTGCATATTTCAATTTATATAAATATTTTAACAATTAGATGCTTCAATAAATAAATAAAATTTAAATAAGTCTAAGAAAAAATTCCCAAATATTATTTTTTTTTTTAAATATGTTTGGAAATTATTTTTGGAACTTTAAAAATATGCATGTTTGAATTTTTTTTGTGCTGAGAACGATTTAAAACTTCATAAGCTAAAACCTACAAATACTGTCGCTGAAATATAGTGTATGTTCATTTTTTAGTATTAGTACAAGTATAACCTAACAATATATTATAATTTAAATAAATGCAAAGTTGTGGATCCTAAATATGCATGATAACCAAGAACTGGTACAAAATGGTAGAAATTTGTATAAAATTTTTAATTATCTTCAGGCAACTAATTAACAGGAGGCTCACATTTTAACTTGGGGAATATATGAAAAAATAGAAATATATTTTTTTCAATCAAGAATGAGTTGAATAACCGAATTTTGTGAGTATAGAGCAAGCAAACGTTAAGAGTTTAATTTCATTTTCTGAACATTTGTAAATATTTCAAAATGTTGGTTTTTGAAAAACATTGCTCGAATGTTGATTTTAAAACATTTAAAATACTATGTTTTTTTTTTAATATTTTTCGAAAGCTGATTTAAAAAATATTTTATAAAAATATCTTTATCTTGTTTCTGATTGCTCAGTTTGTATCACAGGTCTATGCTAAAGTAGAGCGATCTCCACAATATATTCCCAGATTTTTGAATCTGGTCTTTGAAGAAGTTTTCTGTACCAGCGCTTTATTTTGATGAGTCTGTTTGTATGGCAGCTAGATGCTAGAGTAGTCCGATGTAAAAATCTATTTCCAGAAATTGTATAATTGCTTTGGCCAATAATTCATACTACATTTCGAAAAGATAACTTTTGAAATAAAAAAGTTTTCTTACAAGGAGTGAATTTTGCTCAGTCTGTTCGTATGGGAGCTCTATACTACAGTGGTTCAATATGGAAAATTTCTTCGGATATTTTACCTTTGGGTTGGCCAATAATCCGCATCAATTTTCGGAAAGATACATTTTCAAATAAAAAAGTTTTTCATACAAAAACTGAATTTTGGTCGTTCAGTTTGTATGGCAGCTATATGCTGCGGTAGACCGATATGGAAAATTTCTTCTGATATTTTAGCCCTGATTTGACTAATAATTTACACTAAATTTCGGGAAGATAACTTTCCAAATAAAAAAGTTTTCATACTATTTTAAAAGATTAAATATGCAAATAAGAAAATTCAATAAAAATGTGTTCACAAACACATACACACACAATATTTGAACTGGCACACGCCATATTCTAGCAAGGGAATGGTGCTACCAATCCTACAAACCAGCACAATGCCATGCACAAACCTACAAACATTTGTGGCTCTCCCTCCGCACTGCTCACCAGAGCACAGCTTGTGCACATGCCTGTTAAATCTCTGTAACCTGTCCACTACACATCAAGCCAGCGCGCACTTAGCGCTCGAGTTCCCTTGCTGCCCTAACAAAATATGCTATTTGCCTGCTTACAAACGCGCTCTCGCCTCGCTCTCACGCGCTGGTATGCGCCACCCTTTTCCGTGCACCACAAAGTATGCTTGTAACGAAGTAACTCGACTTTGCTCTCCGAGTTATTCTGCGCAGCGCTGCTCGGTCCCTACATTCCCGTTGGAGTTCGTGGCACTGATCGTGAGCGCGATCACTTGCGCTGCCGTTTAACCCTCGGCCAGCGTACGATGATGACGAGCAACAGGGGAGGAAGCAGGTATAGCCCCTACTCACGCTATACGGACAACGGACGAACAGAGCACAGAGCTGCGACGGTGACTGTGACTGTTGCTCAGCTGTGGAAATTGTACTTAAGGCGCTGCCAGAGGACGAAGGGAATCATTAAGGCATTTGATTTCATAGCATTACAAGCTCGTCTTCAGAAAACGAGTAAAATAGTTGTAGCAAAGCAAGTAGTCAGCGACGAAGATCAATCAGTGCAAATACAACAAAAACGTGTTTAAAGAAAACGATAAAAAACAACAATAAGTAACTGTGTCTAATTCGAATACCGATTGAACTCATTCGATCCTAAAAATTCATCATAAAAAATGGCAAGTGTGTGTATGACGCAAACGGGTTACCAACAACAGCAACATCACTTTCAAATGTTGAACGGCAACATAATGTTGTTGCAAAAAGCGCAACAACAACAACAGCAACTGCAACAACAAACGCTCCAGCAAACAGCGCTCTACCAAACCAAGAAGCAGCAAAGCATCGCGCCCGCACCCAAAGTGCTGGGCAGCAGCAATCTGCATAACATCCAAATGGGTCCGGGGGCTGGTGATGACCTGCTCCCACGCAAGAAGTACACCTACATGAATATGCCCTATGGCGAGCAGTTGCCGTCGGTGGCGCGTCGCAATGCGCGCGAGCGCAATCGTGTCAAGCAGGTGAACAACGGTTTCGCCAACTTGCGTCAACATCTGCCACAGACGGTCATCAATACGTTGTCGCATGGTGGACGCGGCGCCAGCAAGAAGCTCTCCAAAGTCGATACGCTGCGCATTGCGGTCGAGTACATACGCGGTCTGCAGGACATGCTCGAGGAATCGCAGCCCAGCTCGGCTGGTACGATGCATGCCAGCACGGCGCTCTGCGATGAGTCCAGCAATGATGGCAGCAACTATGGCTACTCTTCCATGGGCAGTCCCAGCGATGTCGCATTCAACCAGCTGCAACGCTCCTATCACTCTGAGGCTTCGGTTTCGCCAGCGCCCAGCTACAGCGGCGACTCGGACATTTCTATTGGCGGCGCCAACTACTTACATCCCATCAAGTTGGAGGTGCAGCAGCAGCAACAGCCACAAACGGCCGTGCATGCGTCGCAATTCAAATTCGAGTCGTTCGGCGATTTCGCACATTTGTCGCCCGAGGAGGAGCAGCCCGACGATGAGGAGCTCTTGGACTACATTTCTTCGTGGCAAGAGCAATAAGCTGCGCTTTGCAAGCGCAAATCAGTGACTCAATTAGCCTGCGCAAATAATTCCAGAAAATCAAGTGAGAGAGACAATACAGACCAGTGGCAACTCAGGACTCCGTATTTTTCACAAATACAATCTATTTTACTTCAAAGAGCGTTGTGTATGAAAAAGTTGAATTTTTGTTCGACTTTTTGTAAAATTTTGTAAATAGTGCCTTGCAAAAAAGCAAACTTTTATTGTGTTAAATTTTAGTTTAAGTAAATTTTTTTATATTTAATTTTAAGTTATGGAAGACAAATGATTTAAAACCCTACTCATAGTTTAAGCGCTAATTTTAAGTAATGGAAGACACTAAACTAAGCCTGGTAGACTAAGCAAACCACTATAAAAATGCAAACAAACAAAAACAACACACCAAATAAAACAAAATTCATTGAAAAACATAAAATATTTTCTTTTTGCTTTTCTGGTATTGACATTTTCAGCTGAATCGAGTTTTTCTCTGATATGGTTTTAGTAGACAAAGGAGCACTTGGTAAAGCAAATACACATTTTGGGTCAATGCAGACTTATCCAATATTTAAAAATTAAAAAAAAAATCAAATCTTCTTGACTGATTTGGCTTTTACTGCCTATTATGAAGCAGGGATCTTTCTGTGAAATTTTTCCAGGAGCTTTGAGAGGTTAATTCGAAAAATATGGTGTTACTATCAATTTCAAATCGATTATTAAATTACAAAACTAAAATCTGTCGTATTTCTTAACAAATATTTTTGATTTATGCAGACCTAATGTTTGAAAAAATTGTAAATTTTTCGTAATTTTTAATGTGAAAAAGAAAATAACAAATATTGACTTTAAAAATGCATCTGAGAAATTGTTTCAAAAGCTTTAAGGGAATATTTCAGAAAATTTGTATTAGGGAATGCAACCACCTTCAAACGTTCATTCCTAAATCAAACGCAAAAGATTCAATTTGTCCAAGCAGTTCTGAACATAGCAAAGCGGTTTTTATAGGGGTCTCTAAGTTATTCGGAACTTTGGGTTCATATCTCTTTCTCACTGTTTTCAAACTGGATTAGTTCCATGTAAATATTTTAAACAAGAGCAAGTGTTTTAATACCAATATCTTGCATAAAGAAGAGAGGCCAATAGAATTATAATAGCAAACCTCTCAAATCTAGAAAATACTGGAAAATTACTTACATTTTTGAAAAAGGGTTATCTCTATTTTTTCCAATCTGGATTTTTATATCACTATGAGCCTTTGTCACAGGTATAGTACTTATATTTTTTTTTTGAATTTTTCCGATGATTCAAAAATATACCCCAAGTCACGGTCAAATACATGTTTTCTTTACTCAAAATTAAGTGCTAAATAAAAGTAGCTCAAAATAATAAATTTAAAAAAAAAAATTCAATATTTCAGAAAACGTTGTATAATTTCCAAATGAAATCAAAAAGTATAAAATAATAATAAGTTAGCTTGCGCTATCCATCAAGCTTAATAGAAAAATGTATTTTTCGCTTTGACAGATCTCTGTTCTTCATGTTAGAATTTTCGTCTCTTGTCAAGAAATTTATACGTCAAAACAATAACATTAATTTACAACAGTTACTTGTTCGATTCGCCAAATCTCGGACAGGGAGATAAACGGCTAACTTTCTAAGCTGAATCAATTTAGCCAGGTCCGTCTGGGCCTCTATCTGTATATACGACGACTAGTCCCGTTTTTGCGACATCAATCCGAAATTTAACACACATCCTTTTTTCGCAAGAAGCTAGTCATTTGTCGGTGCTGTCGAATAACTGATAGCTGCAGTACAAACTGAACCAAGATCGGATTCAAGTACTTATATAGAAACCTTTTTCATTTGATGAGATACCTTCACGAAATGTGTTAAGGACATTATCTAAGGTAATAAAGAAATCTCCTAAGAAACTGTACAGATTGGTTAACCATAGCATATAGCTGCCGTACAAACTGAGCGAACGGAATCAAATCCGATTAAGGAATCTTTTGTAGTTGTGAAGTGTTTTATGACTTCGGTGCAACTTATGTTAGATAGTAAATTTTGGCTACACTAAGTGTTCAATAATTCCAGCTTGGTCCAATATAAAATACCAAATACCTGAGATATGAAATGTTTTAAAAATCTATTCATAAATAAAACAAAAAATATATATTTATTTATAGTCATTTGTACAAAATAGCCAGAAAGAAATCAAACCCCAATAATCACTTGAAGCAAAATAGTGCAAAATTTAAAAGGAAACGCAAACTTTTTTGGTGTGCTGGTTAGAAAATATTTCATCATCAAAACGATTAGTGGAAAATTTTTGAAGCACCCAATTTTAACAGGGAAGTTTGTTTAAGGCTACAGTTCGACAATAGTTTAATTTATGAAGTAAGTAAGTAAGTTTCAAATCCAAAAATATTAATTTTCGGTTTTGATTTTGAAAAATCATTATCCTTTTCATTGACAAATAATTATATCAATAATTGTTTTGAGTATTTGTATCAATCATTTGCAAAATCAAGCCTCAAGTACAATGCTTTGGATTCTTATACTGCCCAATAACGTTTTCGTCTTTATTTAATAATAATATTTTCATTATACTGAATAATTTACCATATTATAATAGTAGCTTATCTTCTATATACCGTAGATGGATGTACTGGTATTTACATCTATGAAAATTGGGTCAAGATATTCACTAAATTAGAAATGAATGTTTTAAAAAGGCTAATTTATCTAAATCAATTATAATTCTTGCTTAATTTATTTAATACAAAATTAACTGTAAATTGTTCAAGCAAGACTTCTGTAGCTCCAGATGAAGACGGATCAAAAATGTGCTGGTTTAAAGATTTCTACTAATTCTATAGTATTGTGATTAAGTGAGGTTAGATTGAAATAAAGAGGAAATGGAATTTAATTTTCATTTTGCACCAAATTAAAACTTTGTAGGACAATTAACGCATTTTTGAGAAGGAAAAATCTTATATTGCCAGAATTTATTATTAGCTTGTCGAATTTTTAAATCAAGAGATAGCCGAGAAAGTTTGATGATAAGACAGATGACTCGCTATATATCCATAGTATCAAATATGTATATCTAAGCTTTTCTCTAACCACATAAGTTCAAAATCCCTTTCAAGTTGGAACTCAGTTTGAAATTTTCAAGGCAATATATGTATGTTTAAGACACCTTAAATTATAGAAAACTAGTAAGGAAAGCGAAAACAAAATCGAGTGCTACACTGCCATAGCAACAACAATAAAATTTATTTACCATCTACAACGCTTAATAACACTCGACAATAAACAACAATAAATAAGCGAAACATGCACGCGCACAAAGCGTGTAGACATTCGAACCACTGTGCCATACTGTACGGCTGGGTAGCAAAATAAATAAATTAAAATTAAAATATTTTATCATTTCCGCTACGAGCTTAAGGAGCAAAGTAACAAGCAACAACAAGTACAAGAACAGCAAACGAATTAATTGTGCTAACGGAAGTAACCGGTCACGCCTCACGGCCTAACTACAAGGACCACGTGGGCAAACCGGCAACAACTGCAACAAAGCTGAGCGAATAAGTGAGTGAATGACCGTGGTTCAAGGAGGAAGGGAGCCAGCAAGCAAGACCGATGGACCAGCAGGCTTTACGCCTTGTCAAAGGCGTAAAGCATACATAATTTGCCTGCTAATGCACTTCCGGGCCGAAGTAGTATTGCAAGCGGCCAACAAGCAATAACAGCAACCACAACCCCAAAACGAATGCGATTGGGAATGCGAATGCATAACAAAGGGATAAGGACAATTGCAAGCAGGACATTACGTATGCGCTTACGTAGAGACCTCTTAATATTTGCTTGTGTGTGTGTGTGTGTGTTCCAGCTGCGGCAGCGCGGTAAGGGGTTGCAAGGGGTTATTGGATGACAAACAACATTTAGCAGAGCGAAATTGCTTACGTGTGCCGCTTAAAAAACAAAATAATGACGCGAAAAAAGCAAAAACAACAACAAAGCTATAATACCCTTTACGAATAAAATAGATTTCATAGAATTACTTGATTTTTATCAAACAGTTTTTCATACTAGGACATAGTTTTCATCCTTCGGTTTATATGGCAAATATATGCTATCGGGGTCCGGTATCGGTGGTTCGGACAAATTAGAAGCTTCTTGGGAAAAAAGGACATGTACACAATTTCAGATCGATATCTCAAAAACTAAGGAACTAGTTCGAGTATATACAGACAAAGTCCGGTGTCTTTAATGTGCGTTCCTGCTAACGACAGCTATATCCGACGACGCTCAAAAGCACAGCTGAACAAATGTCTGGTGTTTTCAGTACCAATTGGTAGTGTGGAATGGGCACCTTGGTGAGGTTCGAGGCCCATCTAAAACTTCTGCCGTACTTTGAGTTTGGTACCCGGTTACAAAGCAACTCCACATTCAAATGAAAAAATGTCAGTTCTTCCCGAATTTTAATATTAACCACAACCACTATGATACCTCCCGAGGTATCAGTCCGTATGAGCAGCTTGGAGCGATTTACGAGGACTCCTGCTCCCCGTGGTACGACTTAAGTCTCCGGTCTTACCTCGTAGCCGAAACTAACAGTTGAGCTCCCATACAGATCTGGCTTGGTGACCAGGGGTTGGACCCTATACACATACCACTCAATCTTACAAAACTAACCCTATTTACCAGCTAAACACCTTCGTCGCTAAACAACTCACTCACAAACGACCTTAACTGTTCGGCACTCCGACTAGTGGAGATCACACCGCTAACAGCTAAACGTCCATCTGTCCCGCTAATCCCTATTCCACAAAGATCCCTAATAACCGATTACATCGGAAATTCTGCAATTATATGTACCTAGTCTTCACCCCGGGCCCCACAAAACCAAGCCGACCTATCAGATAGGTGCCTCTGATTAAAAAAACATTAAGAGGTCCATGCCCTGTAGGCAGAAAACCCAGACTCAGACAAAATCTGAAGTCTTGGTTATCCTCAACAAACCCAATGTCCTGAATGTACTCATAAGTTACTTGGCTGTTAGGATATTGTTCCAATGGGTTGCCACTTACAACTGAACCTATCATCTAGAAGCCTCCAGCTCCCTAGAAATCCATTCCTCTCTACATCATCAGAGGAAATCCAGTCATTCTGCATCAGTGATGTACTCAAGCCCCTTCTTAACCGTATATACCGGTTGACAGTCGGAAAGATAGATGGACGGACAGACGTGACAAACCGAAATAGCTCGTCATGCTGATTATTGGGGTCATCCGACATTTAATAGGGTTTCCGACATTGCCTTTTGGGTGTCACAAATTTCGTGGTCCTGTGGAGGGTATAAAAAATACAATAAGAATAAAATTAAAGAAATTGTAAGTTCAGTTACTTGCTTAACGGGGAAAAATATATTTATTTTATATTTATCATATCCATAACTAAGTAATACAGGGGTAAGGGTGGCTTGTGCCACCACTCAATAAACGCTTTAATAATTAATTCAACAAAACGGGGCATAAATATTGTATCGAACTGTGAAATCAACACCCCAATACAGTTGAGGTTATAGCAAAACTTCACGTCCGGCGAGTACACACAGGCAGCGAACAACAACAGCAGCGAACAGGTATGCAAATTGCGCAAGACGTGCGGCTGTGCATTGCGCATGCGCACCCCTCACATAATGAAAACTAAGAACAATAAATACAAATGAAATATTTTTTGTTTCTTGCGATAGGAAGTGTCTGCGCAAGCTGAAATATGATCGTCTTACATTATGATTATGCAAATTTGCAAGACTTACTCTCTATTCTCGGAGCTGTTGGAATTAAGAAAGTAAGGACACGCGTAAGAACGGATATGGGTGGCACCCATGGCCATGTGCCAGTACTTAGAATGACAATTGTTGACAAAGACTATCGTCTGCGCTGTCTTAAAAGTACAGTTGCAAGGCAGCACTCAAAAGGTGTAAGCGAATGCCAGCTAATGGCTGCAAATCGCGTTAAAGCAAAGCAGAATTTTTAGTCTTCAAAATGAAACTTATTTGTTGCATGCTAAGCAGAAAATGAGGTTGTAACAATGCTTTAGAGGCGCGGACAACACCCACAACACACACAGAGTTCGTCAGCGAGACAATGCTGCAGCGAAATTTAAGTAAGGTGTATAAGGAAATTTCATAAAAAAAAAATTTTTGACGAAAAATGCATGTATATACACACATACCCACATATATATTCACAAATATAACTCACATACAGGCATCTACACGTACACCTCAGCGCTGGCTTAGCGTTCGCCCGAGGAAGTGCAGGAAGTAAGGCGGACGACAATTTTTGCCAAGTCTTACAAAGGTCGAGGATTAAAATTTCTTTACCTATTTTTGTGTGTAAAAAAAGGCAGAAACAACAAAAAAAACGAAATTGTATCAAATTCATTGCAGAATTTGCGCTAATTGTCAGCAGCTCAGAGCTGAAATTAAATACGCTCGAGGCAGATTATAGGAAACCGTGTGCTGTGTTTGTTAGAACCTCGAGCATATGCGAGATGTCAACGTAAGTAGGCAGCCACTTCCTTACGCTCTTCCGTTGCGCTCCCATACAGTTGTGTGCGAATTAATTGTAGTGGTGTGAAATAAATTGGCGGAAAGTAAATGATGAAATGTCTAGATTTTTATTTAATATAAATAAGTAAATAAAAAAACGTTTATTTTGTCTAAATTAGTAGGACTACATTTAACTACTATACCAAATATGAGCGCAATCCGTCAACAAGTTACGATGAATAAAGAGATCGAACTAAGAAATTTAATCCAAATTTGGTATTTCTAACCAAATTTCAGTGGTTACTAAAGCCTTCAAAGACTGTCGAGTGACGTTCTGGAGGGCTTTCGGCCTCTTCAACTGATGAAAATGTTAAAAACAGTAGAAGAATATGGTGCTTGAAAATCGTCAGTCAAGTGTAAGAGAACAAGAGAGTTTGACATGCAAAAAAGTTAATAATCATCGAAATGGATGGAAAAACAGCAGTCCAAAATTGAAGTGGTGCTCATTGTTTTTTCGATATTACATGGTTTGATGTATCATAGATTTGTTCTGACACGGACAGACGATGAATAAAGGAGTTCTATTTGGTCGAATTGTGACGTTTTCTCGATGAACAACCATCAGAAATGGTCTGAAATTTGGACAGGGACCAAAACTCCAATGAGTACCATCGATCAATCACCGTATTCACCAGATTTGGCCTCGTAATAACTTTTTCTTGTTCCCTAAACAGAAATTGCCGCACCGTAAATCCATTTTCAGTCGATCAAAAATATAAAACAAAATTGCTGAAGGTGCTGAAGGCCACTCCCAAAAAGTGCTTATGAAAAGTGTTTGAGGACTGCAAAAACCTTTTGCAAAAGTGTAGCACATCTGGTGGAGATACTCTAAGGGCGACAAAATAAATATTGATTTTTTGTTTTTATTTGACATAAAATATGGGCTGCTTTTTACCCAATGTAAAGAAGTTATAATTCTCTAGACCGATTGTTTAGTACTCTATATCTCACGTTGTATAAGTGTGATCGGGTTACCCTATGACTATATAAAAGATAAGATTTGTTAAAAAAATCATCCAGAAAATTAGTCATTGCTTGACTTGATATTGTTTGAATAAGTATTAAAGAAGGACGACAGCAAAGAGCTGCTTATAGGACTATTTTTGTATGTTTTTCCGATGAATGCGAAAATGTTTCCATAGAGTTTATGGCGATTGCGTTTTTATAATTTTAACCCGCACCAGCCTGAAAGACAAAATAGGAATCATCCAGTCAAGAACGTCAGTGTTTCAATTTACTGAAAACATTTTATAAAGATTTCAATAAGGCTGGATATAAAGATGTTCAATGTACTATGAGAACTGAAGGACCGAATTTTCTATACACAAACCGAGCTGGGGTGAGGGATTCAGCTGCTTATACCCTGAGCTACTCTCTTAGAACAAGCGCTTAATTCAGAGTGTACTTTTAATAGTTGGAGCGCCTAAATCGAACAATATGATCTGAAAACGCATTATTATGCTAATTAAGACCTTAAATTCAAAAAAATCTTATATTTGATTTACTATACTTATTTCGTTTCACATCGGTAAGGTCGGTAGAGTTTCATGGAGACTTATTAGTATCTAAGTTTTGTGTATCTTTTCTTACAGTATATAATTATCGCACAGTCTCTCCACAATATACTCGAATATTTATTTTTAATATTTTCTAGCTGGAAAGTCATTACCTTCAAAACTTTATCGAATAAGCTAATCATAAGTAATTTTACCTCAAAAAAAAATTAAAACGAAAGAAGATGTTTGCAAACCAAACGGACCTCTCACAAATTAACATTTTCAGTGCTTCGCGCTTCGTGCTTCGTGTGCTTTTATTTAAAAAAAACATAAAAAAAAATATTTTACAATATGTCCACTTACATACATACCGCCAAAATTATGACTATACTGTAGGTACTTATTATTACATATGTCCTTTTACATACATTGGACATCAGCTGCTGTAAACCCATGCTCTAGTTATATAATACCGGTTAAATAATCCCAGTTAGGTGTCAAAATTCGGCATAAGCCAATGACGCAATATTTGCAACAAAGATTTATGCAACATGCAGCAAATGACATAAGCTGCAGCACAGCAATTGCAATGCGCATGCGCCAACGAACGGCTGCAGATAAGCAGCAAATGATGCTCGTATAACACCGAGCAGCTCAGATTCCAATTCAGTGCGCACAATTGAGTAACAAACTACATGGAAATGCATGCAATTTTTTTTTGTTTTTTTGCAGAGAAAATTTAGTTAGAAAAAAATATAATAGAAAATCGGCGCTGAAGCCTATGAGATTTTTTCAAAGGACATTTTTCTTATTTTTTCAGATTTCTTCAAGGCGCAATTTTCTTCTATTTTTTCAAAATTTATTTTCACATTTTTGTTGAATTTTTTACGTTATTTTGTTGTTGTTATATTTTTTTTATTTTTTGTAGTATTGCCCTTACGCTCCTTGCAAGGAAGTGCATGTTTATTTTGCATCGCTTTGTTATCCTTATGTCCCCAAAATACACGCCGGACTCTTGTCATCTCGTCACAGCGCATTTCCTCTCCAAGTGCTTGTTACACAAATTTTTATGTACTACAGCGTCCAAGGGGCATGCATACAGCCAACAAGTAATAACAATATGTAGAAGTACATCCTTCACTGAAATTCAATACTAATGTTAGTGTTCTTTTATGATAGAAAAATATTTTCCATGCATATGTACTAGGTACTTATACACAAACATATGCGCATTTGACATAGTGAATCGTGAAAATAATATTTGACATAATTTTTAGTGCGGAAGCAAGCACATGCGCGCCGCCTCTGCCTCAGCACTTGCAATAAATTTGAGCAGGTTCCTGTGCAAGCAACGCACTCAAACTTGTACAAACATACATAAATTTTCACATATGTTTGTTTAGTGCGATTGTTTGTTTGGCGTCACATAAATCTTGTGACTCCGCCGTTAAAAGAATGATGTTCTCTCGCAGGACACTGCGCCAGCACGCCCACTTTGCCACTAATATTCACTGATTGCTGCTTTTTCGGCGTGATTTATGCGCTTACATGTGCATGTGTAAGATACTCTAATATTAGTCTATATTACGAAAATCAAAAAATATGAATTTTTATCACGCGCTCTCACGCAGCTTTAAGGCAAGCACTTGAGCATCCTTGCGTCCGTTGCGATCGAGTGAATTTTGACACCTTCCACAGTAGTGACGCAAGTGTTACACTTTAGTACAAGGTCGTAACTGTAGTTTAGTAACAGTGCGCTTTGTTCCCGGCTACCACTTTGCATGTGCCACAAACAAGACTGTTGCGAAAGGATTCTTGAAGTGTGCCATTAAAATGTGAGCACTTTTTCACACGAATTGTGTGAGACGAGTTTTGCTGGCAATAATGTTGAGATTGATTCCTTGAATGAAGCCATAAAAGTCAAGCAGCTACATAAAACTTAGTTAACTATATCTAATTAGTTGTACACGTTGATTGGGTTTCACATGTCTAAAGCCCATAAATCATTGTTTTATTGATGTGCTCTTTGGGGTTTCATGGAACTTGGCAGCTCTAATCGAAGTGAATGTAATTGTAATCAAATTACGGTGCTTAAGTTTAAGAAGAGTTCGAAAATAAAGGAAAAATAGAGTGTCAGAGATCTTGAGAAGACATGGCGCCAGCAAAATAATATATCATACTGAAGAAAAGCAATTTTCGGAAGTTCATATGTATTCCTTATATACTTACATATATAAGGAACTATACAGTACAATAAAATAAAAATTCAGCATCACTTAAAACTACAATGAGTCGTGAAATCTAAGTTATGAAATGTAACTCCTTCATTGAGCTCTAAATACTGGCAGCTTTTCCAGCAAAAACTACACTTTGAGCAAAAGTTTCAACAAGCCTCACATGAGGCTTCCATTTGTTGAAGGTTTATGTCGATATCATTAAAGAAATGCATTATAGTGCATGCAAATTGAAGACATTACATTATAGTGAATGCTTCTTCGCTTTCAATTCTCTTCGATTTTTCCTTGCCCACAACTCTATGCACCTTTCAGTGGTTAAATGTCTAGTTTCCTCCACAAATCTATAATTTTCAAAAACGAAACTCTGAATAGATACTGATTCGAGTCTCACCAATCTCACAAGGACTTATCATTACTTATTCTTTTAATACAGATATGAATTAAGTAAAGAAAATTTGTCCCGCCAGCTCGACCTTAATCTCTAAAAGGGTTACAACGAAGGCCAAAAATGGCATTACATTAGTAAAACGATTGGATCTTAATGTGATGATTCGAAAATATCTTAATGTCAGTTTTTACATGAGCAATGATCTCTTGAATTCGCTACAAAAAATCCTAATCGTATCGGATATTAAACTAATTATTGGGGTTTCGTTTTGGCAGGAAACTAGGATACAGTCAAGATCAAATTTGACCCGGTCTAATCTTATAGTTTTATGAGCCTGTGAAGTTTGATAAAAGTAAAGTAGTAAAGAAGAAGAAGAAGTTTGATCTCCATTTGTCAATTTTTACTTAGTCTATGCTTGGTTTGAGCTGTCCCGGCACGAAAATTAATTTTGGCGATTTTTAACTTGGTAAAAAGTTTTAACACGAGTTTGCTCCAAATTTTGTTTTGGGGAGTCTACTTTACTACGAACTGAAGTATGTGAGTGAAACAAGCATTCAATGAAGGTCGGTAAGACATTAAAAATTTTCCTCAAGCGAGTCATCCATCTACCTTTGTTAATGACTGTAATATCGAAAGAGTCAAAGAACCTGTGCATAAAAATCATCGTATTGTCATTAAATAGATAGCAAAGGAACTCAACATATCTTATAGATAGACTTTATACATTTTGGTTAATGCTGTGGCTTTCATACCCACAGGTAGCGTGGTCTCGTACCAAAAAATCTTGATTTATCTTTACCAGCGACGAGGCATGGGTTTATGAATACCACACGGGAACTGACCAACATTCAGCAAATGGCGTTCCAAAACATAATCAAAATAAAATTAGCTGAAGCCACTGAAGGTCATCACAGCGGCGGCTTATTTACAAGTATTTGAAAAATTAGATGAAGCGATTCTTCGGAAGCCTACTTTGAAGGCGATAATTATGATTATATTAAAATACAAGAAAATGTACTTTTTTTTTGTTAGTCCGGGTCAAATTTGATTAGATGGTATATACGTTTTTCACATCGTTTTCATCGTTTTCATGAACTTGTGACTATGCAGAACTGTCTTGGCGAAACATCACTTTCACTTCTTCTTCTTCTTAAAACGGTCCAATAATGCTATGTAATAGTCGCTGTTCATGGTCCTTCCTTAATCAAGCTAGTCAGTAAAAATTAATCCATACGCATCCCAAAATACAGATGACTTTCTAGCCGACTGTTGCGTTTTTTCCAAGCTTGGTGGCGGGTTCATCGTTTGCCGTCCACACGGATGACGGACGATTGAATTTCAGAGTGAATGATGGGGTAAAATCTTAATCCTACCTCCTAACACCACTCCAAAACATCAACATTGTTGTTTTTGGTCAAAAGTGAGCTCGCGCGGCCCTCACTTTGCATAGAGCTGTTTCATACCCAAATATTCATGAATGACAAGATGTGATCGTTCAGTTGATATCTTTAGAGTGTCTGTTCTTTCGAATAAATTCACTTTTTGTTCATTCAAAACTATTTTGTAAACTTTTTTGATCTTTTCGTGGTGATAATCTTCTCTGGGCGTCCCTTGCTTTTGCCGTCTTGTATACATTACGAAACTTTAACCATCATTTATCCGGTAGCGTAATTCAAACATGTTATCCGTACCCCAATTTAAGCATCGCTTTAAAGCTTACTCGACGCAGAAAATTTCTGTATGTCTACGATCCATTTCAAAACATATAAATTAATCTTATTTAGCTGGTTAAGACGTATTTTTACATCCACATAAGACAAAAAAAATTATATTTTATCTTCAACATGGTATATTTGCTGGCAATTCACTTAGCCCAAACCGCCTCTGAATTATACATGTCCCAACTCCAAAAACTATGTATGTATATTCCTACATTACTTTTACATAAACTACCTACTTAGCTCGCTAACCTATTCTACTGCGCACGTTAATATTCCTCAGTAACGATTTTCAACGTTTTAATCCTTTTATCCTGCCCTTCCCTTCACCTCGACTAGCGACTATTGCGCACTTGCACATATGCTTGCACTTGTTGGGAAAATACCGCGAGTCTTTTGTACCGACTCCTGGCAAACGTTAACTGCGTAAATTCCCAATGGCGTTACAGAGGACAGGTTTGCATGACCTTTGTGACCCTAGTTAGTTGTACGTAAATAAACAAACGCAGACTTTTACTTAAAGGCAGTTCCTTACTGTAAGCTATGCTAAGCCTACAACAAACACCTGGCGATTTTGTATGGAAGGTATTTAGCAAGTAATTGTGGCGAAGGACAAAGGACACGGAGATTAACTTTATTTAAAGGCAACTAAAAATTTGTTGCTTTACTTAAGCAAGGTTTTTACTGGAAGTTTATACAGGTAACTATGGTAAGCGATGTATATTATATTTAAGTAGGAGCTATATGGTGTCTTTCAGAGAATTAATAAATCGAATGTAAATTACAATTTATTGAAGAGAAAAAAGTGAAATTTTTCATTACATTAAGTTTACAGATATATTTTGTTTCGTATGAAAAGTTTATAACCACTCAAAGTCCAGGTTATTTGAAAATGATTCGATCTTTTTGAAGTCTATGTAGTCCACATCTCCTAAACCCAAGAACAGGTTAAAAATTGGTATTTTCTTAAAAGAAATGAAACTTAAAAACTTTATGTCTCGATGAGAAATCTTGAAGCAAGGATTATGAATTGCTATCGCTCATATAAGAAATCTCTTTAAATAGTAAGGATACGCTGTGATCTAACTAGGGCTATGTGATGGATGGAACATTGATCAGTATACAATTGAACTGACAGTTGCGTGGAGAATTATTGCGAAGTATTATTCTTGTTTATGTCTGAATTGATCACCTCTCATCTGAAAATCATGTTCAATTCAACTTTTACATATCACAAAGCAAAGCTTACAACAGAAAGGCTCTGGCATTCAAAAAATTAGGACACCGCTCGGATAGTACCAAAATAATCGATAATGATCTTTGAAAGACAAAATTTACTTCGAATCTTAACATCAAAGGAAAAGTGCTTGCTAATGCACAGAATACATTTTGCTTCATGTTCGGAAAAATGATTTGAAACAATTCATGCTATTGGGATAAGGTAACAGTCAGAAGGTTGGAGGTCCTATAGAGTTTACACACATATACTATACTATATATGTACATATATGATCATCGTGATGCAAGTAGTCAAAAAAGAACTCTTCAGGATGGGGAACTATTGACTCACCTGTGGTCACTAATAACCTTCTGGGAAAATTTGAAGGAAGAACACGCAAACTGATACAATTAGTAGCGTCATGAATACCACTCTATAAGGCATACGTCAATGGGCAATATTGGCTAACCTATAGGTAACTGATGGTAAAACGTTACTCTTTGCAAGGATGTACAAGACCCCTTAATGGAACTGACGTGAAAATTCAAGTTGTAAAAGAAGTTGAAAAGGATCGGTGATGGTCTCTACCCATGTAAGAGGATGCTAGGATCAACATGGGGCCTACTACCTGTTGCAATGCATTGGTGTTACACAGCGGTAGTCCAGCCAATCTTGTTTTATTGTGCTTCGGTATGGTGGACCGTTGACAATAAATTCTCATACAGGAAACCATTAGAGCGAACACTGCGGCTTGCTATGCCTGGCATAACGGGAGCACTAAGAACCACTGAAAAGTAATCTGCCAAAAATTGACATTGCCGGGGTAAGCTTGGCAGGAGAAAGTGCTCTCAATTTCTTTGAACAACTGTTTGTTCGATTCGCAATTCTCTAGTGCAGAACCAAATTTCTTGTGCCGAAACGTTGAGAAGGTTGGAAAAGGTTTTCGTTGATAAATGTTTGTGGCTTTCAAGTGTTTTTAATTGAAACAAATTATTCAAAAAATAATCGAGAATACATGGACAACGAATCACGTCCAGGACGACTATCAACATCTACTGATGATCAACATATCAAATAAAATAAAGGAATTAGTGCTTGAAAATCGACGATTAACAGTTAGAGATCTTATAGGCATCGTTGGTATATCGAAAGGATCAGTGAAAACCAATCTGAAAGATCATTTACGGTCCATTCCATACTCATACTGGACAATAATTTTTATAAAAACTGATCGGAGATATTATCACTGAATAAAAATGATATATCTATGAGCTCAAAAACAAAGCACTTTCAATATATTTTTTTATTCTAGTATGTCTAACATAGCTGTCTGTTTTAACGAGAGGGTCAATAAATAGCCTTCAATAAAATGTAGACAAATAAAAATATGAAATTTTGTCAAGATTTTAAATACATCGCTTCAATTCTCTCCCAAATAATATAAAACCTGTAATAAAACATATCTCGAATGAATAGCTAAATATGACATGAGTGATTTTTTTTTAATAAAAATATTACCATTCAAAGCATTGAATGACCCACAGAGGATCCAAAAACTAAGGATACTTCATAAACAATGCTTTTCACATATCGTGACCCAAGTCACAATGAAATTTCCTTCTTTTATTGAATTTCACGATCCGCCAATCTAGTAATTTCCAATGACATTCTTCTTCTTCTATAGAAAAACACAAAAAAAGTAGCCACATGACGAGGGAGCACTACCAAAAGTGAATTTACTGCGAACAAGTCATAAAAGTCTTACTACACGGCGAATATTCAAAGGACAATAAATGCGTGGATACATATCTACACATATTCAGATCGGATAAAGCCACGCATATCAGTCTTAAAGTATGTGAGTACAGCCAAACAGCGAAAAATACTGCGCAGCATAAAAGGAGAAACATAGAAAGAAGGCAGCGCGTTATTCAAGCGATTTGGGGGGAGCCTCAAACAATGCTGCACTGTGTATCCTGCGCAGCAGCAAATCTTTAGAAATAACGAAAAGAAAGGAAAATACACACACATCCTTGCAATATAAAATGGGAGGACATAAGGACATAATGGCGCACGTGAATGTGAGTTGACAAAACGCACTGAGTGGAGCTACCAAATGTCAGCGAGTTTCGTTTTCTACAGCGCACGATCGTTAAAAACGAAGAGAGATGGTGAAGCAGAAAGAAGTAAAACTCTCAAATTTGATGCGTGAGGGTGTGTATGTGTGCTAGAAAATGTTAAGGATCATGCATGGAGCAAATTAACGAAATTATGTTCTGCGCAGGCGCAACATTCGATAGTGAAATCAGCAGTAGTCGAAGCTGAACTCTTACGCAAGCAAATAATAAAGCACAAACACACACATCTGCAAGCTAACAGTGTACATTTGATCCTTTATACGCTTATGTTTGTGTGAGGAAAAGTAATTTTATGACCTTGTCGGTAACCGCATTTATGACAGCGTTCAGTGCATGGTAGAAAAGAGAAATTTATATATGTATGTAGCTATCAATAGCGTTCGAGGAACTCTTTTCATTGAAGAGTTTAATTTACTTGCGACTTGACTTCGATGCTCAACAAACAGTTGGCTCGGAGATAAAAAAAAATTAAGAACAAAAAAAAATTTTTTTTTTTGACTGCCACGTGTGACTTGCTGCTGCTTTGAACTTGATAGATAGGTTATGATACCATTTGCGGTTATGTAAACCCGATCGCGTTGATTTTTTGACAGCGTGCCACAATAGCGGATGCGAGAACAAAGGTGGCTTTGAGGTATAAAGAATTCACTGCAAGGCACAGAAGACAAGTCTCTAACGCTTGTTGCCTAAAATAAAAAACATTTTGCTCTTACATAAGCATATTTAGTTACCAACACCGTAATAACAACCATTAGTCAGCGCTGCGCTTGCCTCTACTTCATCTACACAGACAAATCGCCGCCTAATTGCGCCAATCCATCGCAGAGAAATGTGCGAATAATTTTCTAATGCAAAACATTTATTAATGCAATGATTTATTGCTAGCTGGTCGAAGGAAAATGTTTGAGCATTCTGCCAAGCCTGTCTAACTGGTCTAAAATTGTTTACTTGAGCGAATTGCGTTCTTTCTGTTCTATTTTGTTGCAAACAGCAAGCGCCAAGTGCTGCCCATACCAGTTTTCTTTCCTTTTTCTTTTTTCCTACTTCCCTTGAAAATTGATTACTGCTCTTTAGTCTAATGCCTAGTTGCAACTCACTCAACGATATTTTAGCTTGCTTGCAGTCATTTATTTTGCGCTTTCCTGCGCATGCGTAGATCGATCATCGTTGCAATTGCGGCTCGGCGACATTCAAAGTGTCAGTACGCATTAATTATGCTCACATAAATACATATGAATAAGAGGAAAATTACTAGCTGACTTTTAACGATGATGTGATTCAATTATGTAAATCAAAGTAGCGGCAATTGTAGTGGTTGGTTTGCCTTAAGGTATAGACTATATGCAGAGGCCAATGTTGCCACTTAATTAAAATATTTTTTAATCATTTATTTCAAATATTATATGCATATGTATGTACATTAGGGTGTTTTTTTTATTGAACGATTAATTTTTTTCAGTCCCGTCACGAAATTTCCTTGGAAATACCCTCAAAAAATGTCCCTGAAAATTTTAGCCCTTAACATTAACATTAAGAACTGGACCAAGGCCTGTAAAAATTTTCCATAGAAAATACATTACAATCGTGAGTTTTTATCTTTAAATTCCTGCAGATCAGAGGTATTTTATGGCATCGCTTTTACTTTAGACGCATATTTCTCAGAATTGTTCACTCTACAAAAGTGCCCAGTGCAACAAAGTTGTAACTCTTACCGGCGAGGTAGTACGGGGCGCTAAGCCCGTTTTTTCCAAGAATTTCGCATTTTTTTGTATATATCTCGTAAATGACAGGAGCTATAGAAAAAATTTAAATGACAAATTTGTAGGAAATTATTTGCTTTAAAAAAGATCCGAGGTCAAAATCGCTATTATTAATACATCTCGAGATATTCGGCTTTTTAAGTAAGGCTTTATAGAATTTATTAGATAGCATGCATTAAATAATCTATAAAAACCGCCCTTATTTAGGAAAAAACTCTTTTCTCGGGATCTAAGTTTTTTTCCTGCCATTTTTTCGCTACAGTGTGCAAATGGACGAATTCAGATAACTACCACGCCTACTTTCCATAGAACAAAATTTAAATTCCTTTTGATCCCTTCACTTTCCAGTATTCAAATCAGGCACTAATACATGCATCCGGGTAAACGAATAGTGCCTTTTAGATACACCATTTGATGACCAAAGAGGGATTAGAAATATTAAAGCCAACACATACCAAGTATGTGGACTCCACTTGCTATACTACTACGAACTCTTCATCGAAAATGTCGCTCAATATGTGAAATAAATAATTGAAATTCAGGGATAATCCTTTCCTGACAACTGTACGTCTGTATGTCACAAATCAGTTCCTATATTTCCAATAGAAAGATTTTCGAAACTTCGACTGATTTTATATTGGCAAATATGTGAGTTATCTTAACCAAATAAGAGAGCGAGTTTATTTTTTAAATGAAGATGATTCTTATTGCCTAAAATGGATAAAATCGGGACAGAAAAGTTTGCACTTGTTAAGGATAGAACTTTTGACCTCTCCTAACCTAAAACATTTAAGACATCTTGCAATTTGCTTTGAATTTTAGACAGTAGTATGAATAATTGCTTGATTAATGAACCCAATCGCAAAATATTGTCTTACAGAATGAATCTAAGATTCGTTTTGAGTGACTAGCCATAGTGTGCTTTCTCTCAACTTTGATGAAGTGAGTCGAAGAAGTTTTCAGTTCATCAGAAAAATTAGACTAATGGGAAGCAATTTAAACTCCAAACATTTATGAATTTTATGAACACATTTTTTCATGGTCAAAGTATCCTCCATGATTTTCTTTATCTATTTAACGAAGCCTAGTTCTTTATCGCGTCTGACTGCTATAACATGGCATTCGCATATCTAGAAAGCGAAGGCTGGGACAATAAACAGTTTATGCCACAGTTACAGTTGTACTATTCAACACACGAGGGGTTCATTATTAAAGTTTAATCTAATATGATTGTGCTTTATAAAATAATAAAATACTACTGTGTCTAAAAATCAATTTCATCCCCTTCAAAGTAATCTCCTCCCGATGCAATGCACTTATGCCAACGGATTTTCCAATCTTCGAAACACTGGTTGCAGTCACTTTCCGGGATGGCCTTCAGTTCCGTCCCCGGTGTCCCCGGAGCGGTCTTTTGAGCTTGGTGAACAGCCAGAAGTCGCACGGCGCCACATTAGGTGAACACGGTGGTTGCGGAACGATATGGGTTGAGTTTTTGGCGAAATGATCACGAATTACGAGGGCAGTATGGGATGGTGCATTGTCGTGGTGTAAAAACCAAGAATTTTCTTTCCACAATTCCGGCCTTTTTAGGCGGATAGCGTTACGCGAACGACGCATAACGTTCAAATAATATTCCTTGTTGACTGTTTGACCGGTTGGAAGGAATTCATAATGCACAACACCACGATAATCGAAGAAAACAGTCAACATGACCTTGATTTTTGAGCGACTTTGGCGCGATTTTTTTGGTCTCGGCTCTCTTTTGGCACGATATTCGCTCGATTGATCGCTTTTTTTGGGGTCGTAAGCATAGATCCAAGTCTCATCGCCAGCTATAATTTATTTCATGAGACCCTGGTGGTCGGAAAGCATCGCTTCACACACTTCAACGCGACGCCTTTTTTCCAAAAAATTCAATGTTTTCGGTACCAGTCGAGATTTGACGCGCTTGAGGCCCAAAACATAGTTCAAAATGGTATTGGCTGAGCCTTTCGATATGCCAACTTCATCAACAAGGTCTCTAATTGTTAATCGACGGTTTTTCAACACCAAATCTTTGATTTGTTGAACGTGAGCTTCGTCGGTTGAGGTTGATGGCCACCCTGGACGCGCTTGAAACTCACTATACCACTTGTAAACATTTTTTTTAGACATTACCTCATCACCAAAGGCTTTCTGCACCATCCTCAACGTAAGCAGAAAATTGGTTCCGTAACAAAATTTAATGCAAATTCTTTGCTCAACAACTTTCGACATCGCAAAAAACGAAAAACTCACTTTTAGCAGCTCACAAAACGACACGTATCTCAAACACTAATGATTATTTTGACATGAAATTTGACATAAATGTGACTGACAGTACTACCAATCGAAAACAAAAAAGAATTCTCCAAATCCTTGGACGCGCGCAGTTTAAATTCAAATGTCACCTTATTTTTTGGCCACAGTAGTATATGATTGAAATTCTCCTTATATTTGCTGCTAATATAACGAGAAGATTGGGATTTACTGTCGAGCTTGGGTGAGTAAAAAATTGGCCTCAATTCTAATTCTTTGTCTTGAACTCAAATATAGAGTATCCAAAAGCTTCAGATTTTGAGGATTTCTATACATGCTTATTCCTAGAACTACTTTTCCAAATACTACTGACTCAAAGCGAACGAAGTCGGATGCAGATCACTTGTAAGACAAAAATTGTTTGCATAGAAGAATTTGATTTTAGCCGACCAGTTTGTTTGTCAGCTATGTCTTATAGCGCTCCGATATCAGCGGTTCCAGTAAATGAGTAGCGTTTTGAGCAGAAAAAGACATGTGTAATCCAGACTTAATCGATCCAGTTCGTCACGGTGATCATTTTTATATTTGCATACTTTTAAGGTTTTTTTTTTTGTGTTATAAACATCGAGACAAACTTAATACACTCAAGATCAGAGACGCGGACACCAGCAACAGATCTTATACCATGAGTATTTGATCAACGAATGATCAGATGAGCAACCAATATGATTTTTTCAAATAACTTTTTAAATGATTGCATGCATAATTGCAGTAAATTAGTTAGAATCAAGAACCAGACTCCGATCTTTGCAAGTGACATACAGTGTTAAAAGCGTATCTTGATCTGCAAAGTATTAAGATATATTTATAAACATTTGATCCAGTAATATAGACTGAATGCATTGTGCTTAGAGTGTTGGGAAAGCGAACTTTTGGTTGAGTATACTCATATATAGTATGTATTGGTTGTACGAAGCCTTATTTGCCGAAAGAAGCAGTAGATATAGACCTCTTAAGGAAATCTATCATCTAGAATATGGGAGAAGAAAGAATATTTTTGGGCATCGAAAAAACAGTACTGTTATCTCTGATTGAAAAATTCATATACCTCAACCTGCTTCTTTTGTTTCTTTAATCAAACCCTAATACAATTAAAGCACGCTCCGATAAGCGTGAAATCCATATTGCGCAACAGAACCGCAACCGCAAATAATCAAAATCATTACCAAGAACAGCGAAACAAAGCAATGTCATATGTAAGTATACATACATATATTGATATATGGACAAAGAACACGCCCGCCGCAAGTAACCAGCTTAGAACTGGCGAAACATCAAAGAACATATATCATGAACAGACTATATGTATATATATGGCGATAAGTAGCAGCGAGCGGATTAAAAACTGACTTGGTCGCTTAATGCGCGTGGGTATCAACGCAAAGGACAACGGCTGATCCGCTGAAGCGTGACCCATATGACCGCAAACAACACGCGGCAAGAGTGGCAACAGATTTTAGTAAAAAGCAGCAACAACAGTGGAGAGCGTATTCTAAAAAGCAACAACTCTGTGGCATTGACAAAAAAAATTGTGTTTAAGCGAGAAGTAGGCGGTGTCGGCGGCGACCTCAATGCGGATCACTAAAATGCGGTCGCTGCGGACAAGAAAAGAAATGTCAACGGCGTTTTTTGTGATTTTTTTTGTCCTTTTTTGATGCAGCAGGTTAATGTGGCATGCAACTATATGTATATGTATTTGTGAGACAAAAGTAGCAAAAAAAAGAATAGTAAAATAAGTAGTGGAAGTAAATCACAGCCTAGATCTAACTGCTTTGTGGGTATCTTCTACTGTCAATGCCTCAAATACACTTTTTTGCTTAGCCATTTTCATACTCTTGTTTTTCAGTGCGCTTTGTCTCCGTAATGTCGATAATCGATTTATCAAAAATTCTCTTTTTTGTCTCAACATTGATTCCTTGCTTTAGTTTATTGTTGATTTTGCTTTTTGCAATTATTTACGTTGCCGCAAAGCAAAGTGCAACAACATAGCAGACAAAGGCCGAGGTAGGATGACAAAGCAGGCGGCATTTTTTCAAGGCATTGATGTGCATTAAGACGTGAAATTGTCACCATTATGATGCGCTGTTGGAATAGCAAATCTCTGCTGCTGCTAGCGCATCGATGATCGAAATCACTACATACATCAGTATAGAGAAGTACAAACGCATATCTTTCTTGTAGCATAAAGAGCAGCTTTGTCTAATGCAACCCTGTTTTCGCTGGCATGAAATGAGCAAAAATTGTCTAGCGCTCAGTGGGTGCTCCGACATTGCAACAATATCAAAACTATGCTAACGAATGTCCTGCGGCGGCGACTACTGTCTAATGCATGCAAAAACGCATAAAACTTCTAGCAAACAATGCTCCACATACAAATCTACAAACATGCATAGAAGTAGCACAATTGTTGCATGCATTTATTGAATAATTGTTGACAGCATCAAAAGATGACCATTTCGTAGATAATAAAATCGGAAAATCCTCTCATTCCAAATCCTCAAATTCGACTATTGCGCAAGTGCAGCAGCCAGCGCATGCCTGAATGAATTCCTCTAAAGCGAGTGTTGCAACTCAAAAATGCACACAATGTCTCCCTCAAACTGTACTACTCGTCCATTTTCATGCAATATTTTTAGTATTCTTCCATTTTTTCTACCATTACTTTGCGGCTTTGAATTTCCAATAAAGCGGGCTGCACCCACTTTTTCGTCCTTTTTGTTCAGTTCGAGCCGATTTCAAATACTTCTCTGCTGGTTTTCCTGCTTTGCAACACTTGCAATGGTCCGCACGGCTTTGTTTCTCGTCTATTCGTGGGTGCTACCTTCGTAGGCGTCATTTTATGGGCGTTAATTGCACGGCTTTCTTCACAGCTTTGCTGCTTGCATAAAAAAATGCAACAAAATATTGCAGTTTCTTCTAAAATTTTGTGTTGATTCTTGCGATTTACTATGCTCGAGTAATGCAGTAATTGTTCCCCGGGGTATTTGGTGAGTAGGCAGTAACATTTCCGTGCAAAAAGGGCTGGATTTCCTGCCACATTGAAATTGTAGAATTTTCTGTAGCAGACGCGTGTTGCCAATAATCGATAAAGGTACAAATTAAATGCACATTTCATATTTGATATTAGAAAACATTTGGTTTTCTTGGAAAATTCAAGTCTTAATTATATTTAAGAACTGAGAGAGCGTCTTTAAAATATGTATGCAGATAATTTTATCGCAATTTTCGACGACAGGCCTTCCGGAGCGTGGCGCAACTTCGACCACCTCTACACCAGAACGAAAATGTTGAAACCATCGTTGTGCGGTGGAAAAGGAAACTGTATCGGGTCCATAAACTGCACAAATTTTATTGGCGGCTTGAGATGCATTTTTGCCTTTATTGTAGTAGTACTGTAAAATATGCCGTATTTTCTCTTTATTTTGTTCCATGTTTGCGACGCTATAACTCGCGAAAGACTAAAAAGAAACGATAATCAATCAAACAAGTGTTAGCGCGTGAAATGAGCTTTCCAAAAAGGTATAGCGGGACCCGATGCGACGAATAAAACTAGAACTACGCGCTTTCAGCGCCAACTAGCGAAAATACCGCAAGACTTTTTTGACAATCTATTACAATAAAATCAAAAATATACCGCAGAATCAGAAAAATTCAGTTCAGTCCAGTTCTACAAATGGTAGATTATATTAGGTTAAACTGGTAGGCCAATAAGCCACGTATAGACCAGTTATGATCCTTTGCGATGCCAGATGGAGTTCAGTTGTAAGATCCAAGAAAAGTACTCTGCGACCTCACTATCGATACCTCCTCTCCAGTGTATCATACCGTAAGGACCCCAGGTGCTTACAGCGTAGTCTAGTCAGTTCTATAAAAGAAAAATATTTATATTTTCGAAAGTTGTACGACAGCAAAAACTAAAGATCTCATGATCCAATATCCGATCAATGAGTGAGTAATTTACCTTTTTTAAATCGGGATTTGACAACACCAGTGTTGCAATCTGACAACTCACAACTTTATCGTAAAAACACTTTTTATGATATGCATACTCAGAACTTTTCGATATACGAGCGCTATTTGTGTTGTTTACAGTAACTTAAAATATTCTTCTAGATTAAAAATAGCATGAAATCGTGAACATTTGAGCGCGTTTATAATTTGCAACTTTCGACGTGGATTAACTTATTAATAGTGCATCGATGAACTCAATTCTGATGCAATTTCACCAAGAACCCGGGCTTATCGACGGCATGGTGAATACAATCGTGATCGTAGATCACTCCAAGGCGAATTTCGTAAAAGTCGTCCAAAATCGGTTGTTGTTTCGGAAACTGTTGATGCTGTATACAAACTAATATTGCAAGGTCGTCATACGTCCGAAGGTAAGGAGCAGCCAACTGTACAGGTATTTCAAGATGAGCCAAATCCCACAAAATTTATTCGGCCACGAAGCACTTCCAAGCAAAAGGTTGTATATTTTTTGGAAAAACTGAACATAACGCAACTATAGTACTGGAACACCGCAAAACAGCACACTCTGAGTGGTACACAAACATACGTTTGCGAGTTGTCTTTTAAGAAGTTATGAGAACCAACCACCGATGATTGATGAATGATGAAAATACGAGCTTTCACACATCGATTGAAACTATTGCAGTTTTGAACACTCAAAACATTAATTTGATGAGTCATCCAACTTGATGAGTCATCCTCCTTATAGTCCCGACTTGGTACCGAATGACATCTAATTATTCCCCTTCCCAAAAACTAAACTAAGATGTCAAAGTTTTTCGACATTTAATGAAGCGGTTGATGCTTTTGATGTCATTGGCAAGCAATCATCTACTTTGAGATGTTCTATTATGGCCAAACTCTTAAATTCCGGTCTGCACTGTTAACAATTAGACGGTCTGAACTCTTAAATTAAGATCTATACTATACAACTAAAGCATCTGAAGGATATAATCGGCCAGAAGCGGCCAGCTGTGGCTAATAGGAAAGCAATTGGGTTCCATCAGAACAATGCCAGGTCATACACATTAGTAGTGACTCGGTTCAGGAGCGATAGCTCAGAAAGAAATATTCGATTTGATGAAGAAAGACGGGCTTTAAATTGTCTTTGCATACACATTCTTTTCCAGGTCCTATCTTTAGTGTTTTTTTTTTTGTTCTCAGGTCTTTAAATAATGCTCTATGTCTATTTGAAGCAAGATACCTGCCCTTCAATCTTACTAAACTTGTTGTAATATCATTGTATATCAAAAATACTAGCAAAACTTTGAAACCTTATAAAATCTGTTATATAAGCTGCACCAAAAATAGTAATATACCATTGGGATGAAAAGACTTCGTCGATGGTGCCTGTATTTTTGTTTTGGTAACTAATAATATTTGAAATAACTTCAATTCAGACATTCAAAAGCAGTTATTTTGGGTTTCGAAGACTAACTTCGAAGAACAGGATACCTATCGCAAGAGGGCGAAATCATTACAAACATAATGACAGTGGGGACAGCGGGTGGGTAGTGCAAGAAAATTGTGAAATATATAAATTGTCCTTACAAGAACTTGGTTTTGATCGATAAATGAGCAGCTTCTAGCGGAGAAAAGAACGAGTGCAAATTTTCAGTCCCTTTTCACAAAAACCTAAAGACTATCCTGTGTATATACAGACAGGCGGATGGAACGAGGGACATGACTAAATTGACTGAACTTGTAACACTGGTCATTTTTATACATACAGTATGTACTTTATACACTCTTTGACGTTAAGATAAATCGATGAAGATTGCATCGCGACCCAAGGTCTATTGTGTTCGACTTTGACGTTTCTTTCTGGGCTTCGTCGCAAACTTAATATGCCCTTTTTTGTGTATAAAAAAGAAACACAGACTTAATCAACGCCTAAATTTGACCTCACAAAAAATAATAAGTTAACATAGGATCACTAAGGATTTGACTTGAAAGGTAATAATCTCGTATACTAACATTACATACATATATTTGAACGATATTTCGTAACTATTATGCATAGTATTCAACTGCTCAGCAGACCGACAAGAAACAGGTGAGAACTACTTGGTTTCAGATAAAATGTTAGTTATAATATTGGAAAAAAATGTCAGTAACTTTCTAAATATTAATTATGTATGTATAATTAAATTCATATTTGTTAAAACCATATATAAATATATGAATAATCAAAACAAAATCCCAGAAGTAATGTCTCTTGTATTCTCCCTACCATTACAATAACAATAGCATTTACAGGTATGTATTTATGCAAGAAATGAGCGTATCCCTTATTAACATGTAAATAAACACAACTGAAATCATTTACACATGTTTTTCCAGATAAATCATATCACCGACATGGCACTATCAAACGACCGGTACACGGCAAGCATGTCGCCAAAGCCCCACGACACAACTCGCACACGATATCTCTAGCAGACAGATCTCTTGGCATGCCTCACACCTTCAGATTAGCCAGAGAGTAGATATATGCGTTTGCGCACCTCCTGCGGCATGCGTGTAATTACAACGGTTAAGGTACTCAGGCCCACGACTGCCTAGTGGGCAATTTAGTTGCGCTACCCACTCGCTCACTGTCATTCTGTTTGCTGTAATTGCGCCTTTTTGCGACAGGTATCCCGTTGTTTCTTTTTCCAGACCTTTGAAAACTAGCTACAACAAAAACAACTGTGCAAAAGAATGCATTTGTGTGTGTGTATAAGTATTTTACTAATGCGACCATTTAATGACGTGAGATAAGAGATTTGCTGCACTAAACTTAGTTTACAAGGAGTTATGTCTGCATGCATGTGTGTGTTGTTTTGTCCCTTTTTAGAAGGTTTGCACAGATCGGCGCAAGATTAGACCAATAATCAGTTTTACAGCTCATCTTCATGTCGCATATCTCTGTTTATTTATTCCCCGAATCGGTTTAAGAGTACGCATAGTTCATTACAACAACACAAACAATGTTTTCTGATAGCAATTTTCTGATAAGTTTTAACAGCTATATGAATGTATGTATATGTACTTACACATAATCATGTATGTATGGTGTACTCAGGTGTCATGCAACCATTTGGCATCTATATATGCGAACTGCATAAGACTGGGTTAAATCCCAGAGGCCTGGATACCTGTCAGAGTTGCGTTCATCTCGAAGGCTGGTAGGGGCTCCCACGTTACGGCCAAGAACTTCATGCCCACCAGCCTTTCCTCCTTCTTACTAAAAACTCTGGAGAGACTGATGGACTAGTACATAAGGAGGTGCATTCCGAGGAACCATTTATCAGGAGCGCAACATGCTCATTGTAAAGGCAAGTCTGCGGATACTGCCCTACACTATCGTGTAGTAGCTTAAGGCAGCCACTAGGGTTAAGGAATTCGCTGTTGGGACCTTTCTTAATATATAGGGAGTTTTCAATAACGTCTTTGGGCCAGAATCAAACCTCAAACGCTCTTTTTAAGTATTTTGTGCGACAGAGTGTTTGAAACGGAATGGGGAATGCACATACTCGACGAAATGTTAGTTCTCTCTCCTCTTCTTTGGATCGTGGTTGCCGGGTGACACAGATGATGTAGCCCTTATGGTCAAAGGAAGGTTCCTGGGCAGTTGCAAACGTTATCGTCATCAACCCAAATAAAACCGAGATGGTGAAGCTTTTAGAATAACGCCAAGTCAGGCACTAAACATTATTTGACACTTGATGCAAACAGACTTCTTCCTTAAGAAACTGTCAGCGTAGTCACCTCTTAGACGGAGGATGTCATATCTATTAATCCCCTCTAATAAGGATTATTCTTAGATACTTACTAAGTTCCCCTTTCTGCCTATTACCACGGATTTTCAAAATCCTATAGAATTATACTTCAATGCGGTAACCAAAATTGTCTTCCCTACCAGAAAAAAAGGGCAAGGCGGAGAGGCACTTAGGGATAAGCATCTCTACGCCAGGATCCAAACAAAATAATAAAGTGAGAAGTAGTGTCTATTCAGAAAAATCTCCCAGTCCCCTGCAATGTCTTCCAAGTGAAGATCACAGCAATTAAAGAAAAGAGTCAGGTAAGCGTTAAAGAGATAGTTTGTGTTTTGAATTCCTTCTTCTTGAAGAGTACCGTAATAAGGTCCGAATTCCCATCCCACCTTCATGGAGAGCATTATAACCGCCGATGAGGCATGAGTTTATGAACTTGACTTACAACAAGTCAACGATCATTTGAATAGAGGGGGAAAAAACCGACCGAAACCAAAAAACCACGTCAAAGCCGCTCAAACACCTAGATTATGGTAATTTTTTTTGGTATTCGTGGCTTGGTACATCATGAACTTCTTCCGGAAGGACATACCGTTTATTTGAACATATTGAGGCATTTGCATGAGAATATCCGTCGAAAGTGACCAGAATTATGGAAGAACACTTCATACATTTTACATGATGATAATGCACCATCGCAGCGAGCCACGACTGTGACCGAATTTAAAGCCAAAAACGCAATGAAAACCATCGATCAACCACCGCATTCCCAAGATTTGGCTTCATGTAATTTTTTCTTGTTCCCAAAACTGTAATTGTCGCTCCGTGGAAGCCGTTTTCAGTCGATCGAAGAGATGAAACCAAATTCGGTAAAGGAGCTCAACGCCACTCCAAAAAGTGCTTATCAAAAGTGTTTCGGGGATGGCAAAACTTGTTGGCATAAGAGTATTACATTTTGTAGGGATTACTTTGAAGGCGAAAAGATAAATATTGATGAGTAATTAAATATTTTGCGTTTTATTTACAATTTCCGGGTACTTTTTTTGTCACAATTTATAACATTTTACTCCTAAAGAATTAATGATATTTTTGTGTAACATTACATACATATTTTAAAATTGTAACACCTGCCAAGGATGCGCGCCAAATTTTGTTATACCAAAGTTATAGAGAATGAAGAACTAAATTTCCACTGTAACGAAATTAAATTAAAATTGTAGTCTGTTTGCCGGTCGATTGTTTCAGACTTTCTTCCATTATCGGTTTCAATATGAACCTGCTCCAACTACATATAGTATATTACTCGTTCATAAATTTATCAAAGTCATAAGTCAAATGCTTCACACAACTATTAATTAAATAATATTTATTTTTCCTGTACCACAAGCAACAAATATTGTGAAGAAAAATGGGCAAAAGCGAGCACTACTTAAATGAAAACCGCTTACAAGGCGTGAACAATTACCGCAATCATATCTACAAGAAAAAATTAAAAAAAAAACACAGAAACGGATCAACGACAACACCTCTTTCCAGCATTAAGGATATAACCGCGAAGACTTCACTTCCGAAGCGCCAAACATCATCTATAAATTCAAAGTGACCGCAATAAATTGAGAAACCATGAATCTAACTAATAATAAATCGACAGTGTGGGCGGCGCAAATGCTTAGAATAATAATAATAGCATTAAAAGGCATAACAAAAATATTTGTGGCCAACAAACGTTTGGCGTTGCAGCCGCTTGGCCGGCGCAATGCCAGACGCCACTTAATTGGCCGAAATTAAAATTGGAACAATGGGCGCAGCTCAGGAATTTCCTCGATACAGTCAACGCCGCCGACGCCTTGTACGATCTTGATGTAATAAATTTCAGAGCGCACACAATTTCCCAAACTAATAGAAACAAGTGCAACGCCTCAAGACAAAGGTCTGCGAACTCAATTGCACAGCATGAGTTCGCAATAATCGCTTGTGGATATTTATTCATTGAGTTTGCCGAGTTTCGCTAATACAGAACGGATGAATGTGGACAAGTGCAACGAAGAGAAAGGGAATGAAAGCGGCGAGATGTAAGTAGAGCAATAAGAAAGGAGCGCAACGGCACAGCCTATTTTCACAGGCTACCGGTGATGGCGGTGTCCTTTAAAGTGTCAGGGGAAAGCGCTGACTATTTTCAGCACAACAGGTAGGCACTTGCATACAAATATAAATATATATATATATATATACTGGTATTTCAACATATGAAGGCTCTACAGGTAAGTTGAGTGTACAAAAATCAACTTCGAAACCGTGCAGCCTTGCTTCAATTTAGGGGAAATATCTTTAAAATATATTATGCTAATAAATGCAAAGCAAATATTTCCAAGAAAACGCGCTCAATGTAACCGTATTTTATACAAAAACAAAAACAAATTTTTATTTTCCCTAATTTTGTTTAATAAATGCTCTCAACGGTTGGATCGTTGGATCGCACACAGTGCGCCGCATTCTTCGCTGAGCGCCTCTTATCGCCGCACAATTCATTAATTGTCTCCTCTAATCTTTTGGCGTGTGTCCACGGCGTGCGGTATAAAGTTCTAAGCCGAGACTCGTGATTCCACTGAAGTCGCTCGGTTGGTCATACATACTATGTATGTGTTTGTATGTATGTAAGTGATAGATTGAATCGCGTTGTCACTTAGCTAAATAAGATTTGCGTTGAACACGTGCTTATCATTGGCTTAAGCAAACATATGCATAGCATACATACAAGTATATCTAAGTACAAGTATATTACTATTTATATCGACACATAAGCAAATATAAATAAAAAAAATTTAGAGCAACTTAAGAATGGCAATTTGATTGTGACTTATATGAGTGAAATGACCGTTAAATGACGTCAGGTTACAAGAGGAGAGGCTAGACTTTGGAATTGACGGTGTCACTAAATTGAATTTGCATACAGGGTGCGATAAAATTAAGTCTTACTAAATAATTTAGATCATTCTAAGGAAAAAATTGGCCGAGAAATTTTACGAAAGCATTCTTTAGACTATTGCGGATCGAATCTAAGGATAATTCATATTTTCATTATTTTAAAGAATCATCTCTCAGACTGTCCAAATAAATATTTCAATGTATATATAATACACATATATTAGGGTTCTAAAAACTGCATAATGCTTTACTTAATTTTCTTGGAAAATGAAGGTAATCGTCGAGACTGAGGTCTGTTTTATAGAAATAGACAAATCGTACTATCAAACCAAACTGGTACCACCGGCGGGCACAGCGTTCTGAGGAGCTATGTCAAACCTCAATTGCTATGGGAGCAGGTTGCGGTAGTTTTAGTATTACAGTGCATGGGTGCCACGGTCAATGAAGACTCGAACCAAGAAAGTGCTGTAAGCATTAACACCTAAAAGGAAGATACGCCACTTCAGGCACTATGCAGGCCACCAAAGATTCCAATTGTGGCAACAAGAGAGATCCTGGAAGAAGCCAAGCATGGAGGGGTTGAAGGCAAAAGCGAGGTATAAGGCGGCGGTCGGAATATGAAACCGTCTCGAGAGAAGTCCAACCTGAGGGAAGAAGAGGTGAAACGGCTGGCTGGGCAAGAGAGGAGGAGAGGAACGTCCGGATACACTTCTACACTTGAAGTTTGTGCAATACCTCGGATCCAGCGTATTCTAATCGAATTGAGAAGCATATGGCTGGAAGGAGGCAGCGTTCGATGGAGAGCGAACCGAAGCTGACCTTGAAAAAAAGGAAGAGCAAAAACGTAGACGGGAAGCTCGACGTCAGACACGCGGACAAACCGACAACGTCCAAGGCAGCGGCGGCAACCAATGAGATTGCGAAACGGAAGTTGACCGTCGCGCTCATAGACCGCAGTAACCCGCTGGGGCAGGAGGGTGGAAAATAGTGGAAATTAAGATATTAGAAGCCCTCTTCTCGAGAATATAGACCGAACCGAACGACCCCATGATGTCATTTGATAGAGCAGGATGGCTTAGCGGAGTCAAAATCTAAAAATGTAACGACGGCCCGACGCTAATAGGTGAAGTAGAAAAGGAACTCGACATAGAAGAGACCGTGACAACTTCACTTGTCCTACAGCAGGTGGAGGTGGAGAAAGAACATAGTCAGCAGTCTGATGGTCCGAAACCAAGAGCTGAGGGTACTCCAAGTGAACCTCCACAAAAGTACGTTCGCCTCTGCCGAGCTTCTTCCCAATTAAGAGAAGTGCGGCTATGACGTGGTTTTAGTCTAGAAACCATGGATTGTATCGGGTAAGGTGTTGCTGGGCTAAAGCCACAAAACTACACAACTTACACCTCGAGCGTAATTAACAAGGTAAACTCAGCAATATTGGTGGTACGTCTACTTCTCAACTAGATCGAAAGCAAAATATATTCCAAGAATACAAACTGGGATTTCTATAGGCAGATACTATTAGACAAGAGACTTGACCGCGCGTGTATAACTCACATGAAGAGCTTGAAAATTAGCGGAGAGTGGACGGACAACTGTAAGTTGGTTGGTTACAAATCAGTTTCACATTCGTAAAATAGTACAGAGACAACTTTGGATGAAAACAGTTTGAAGAATACTCAAAGAGTTTTCAAGTTACAGTGAGTTCCTCATAAATTCTGCGTACTTATGATTTATCTAGCGACATGGTGGTTATTTTGGTGTCATTCAATAGCCGTCCATTTTAAAAATCTGTGTTTTAATATACATATAGTAAATATGTATAATTAATTCCCCAGTCAATCGAAATGCTGTTAAGCACGGCCGCAGAGAAGCTCCCAATTAGCCAACACTGTACTGCGGATTTGGAGGTGAAAAATTCATGTAACAAAAGTTTTATAGCAGAAAAATGTGAATTATAGATTTAAGCTATTGGTGATATATAGAATACCTAAGACGTTGTCAGGTTCAGTTTTAAGATCACCTTGAAGAACTTGAATGAAGCAAATTACTGTTCCCAAATTATAATTGGTTTCAAATTTATCATTTTATTTGTTAAAAGAAGACCTCTATAGAGTTATATATCTTCTATACCTCTACTATATTTGCTCTAGCAATAAATGTTCGTCTCTCAAAGCGATAAAAAATTATCTTTCCACGATTATTAGCCCCCAACTAACCACTTAAGGATTCGGCTAAAGGCTGTATTCATTTCGCAAAGCTTTGGTGAGCGGTAAATCGAAAAAGCTGGTATCAATTACAGAAATTGACATATTTAAATCGCAAGATTACTTTTTTCAACAGAACAGAACTCAAACATAGTAAACAGAACGTTGGAGAAACGAAGGCGATTATAATTTTTTATTTCACAACCCTGAAATTACGCAATAGTCCTGAAATTCGTTAGATATTCAACTAAGAAATATTGATTTGATTAAAAACAAAAGCTTCCGAAGGAAAACTAGTACTAATCCCCCTGTATACAAATTCACTAAACCTAAGAAAATACTCACTTAGGTAGTGCCTAGTCATACCTTAGTAAACATAGGTATACGAACACATATCGGAATTAAAATCACTATTCGCAAATATATTTTGTATATATGTACATATGTACTTGCTATTATGTTATCCACAGATATAGGCCTTTCAAATAGCGACGCTGCACTGCTCTACATCGATTATAATAGTTTCGTTTGAGTAAACTCATACCGGATATGAGTACAAGTAGAATAGACGCAAGCATTCTTATAATTTAGATAAAAATAGCACATATCTATAAGCTCACATTTCCACATAGTATGTACGCATGTATGCGTGTTAACAAGTTTGTTTTGCTTTGCTGATTTCCTGTGTTGCAGATAAAATGTGAAGAAATGCTTGGTGTGAAAGACATGTTCTGCTTCACAGATAATTCAGAGGTGATAATTGTGACTGTGCGGAAACTCCGCAGACAATCTTAATGTGAAAATCGAGCAAATCGCACCAAAATTGGCGGAAAATTTTTTGCTCGCTCTGGAACGAATGTCAGCTGATCTACAATTACACGCCTGACAAGTAGCACTTAACGCAATGTGCGCATGCGCAAGTGTTTATATGTTCATATGTATGTACAATAGTATGTATTTAGTTGAGTAGGTGTGGAAGAAATCTAACGCTGAAGGAGGTGACAAGCATTTTCTTTCTGCCATTATGGCGGAAAATTTTATAGTTGATATGAACACTTAAGATTTTAAAATATTATTTGACACGCCAATCGTTGGTGGTTGGTTGGTGGGAAGAACAAATGGATCAAATTTGGTTTGGTAGTGCGGAGTTATCAAAGTTTTCTTTTGTATACATAACTGATTCTCTGTCGATAAATATGAATGTGAAATCGTATATAGCCTACTATTAGACAAATGTCTTCGATAAAGTAATAGGACTGAGTTGATTTATAAAAATTCATTGAACCAATAGTTACAATCCTTTAAAACTTTCAAAATAGGCTCATTTTGCGTCGATGCAGCGCCGCCAGTGTGATTTTCAGGCATTGAAGGCGGCCCGGAAGACAATTCGGGGCCGGGACGTTATCGTGGTGCAACTTCAAATCGGCTTCGACTTTTTGTTGGACACCTGATTGACCACACACAATGTCATGGATCACAGATTTTGATAAATTTAACATCTCGGCAATTAAACGAGTACTTAGTCGGCGGTCTGAGTTCAAAACTTTGCGCACACGAGTCACATTGTCGGTGTTTGTCGAAGTCGCAGGTCTCCCAGCATGGTCTTCATTGAAAAATACATTTTTTAGTAGTAGCATTATATCAGACTGCCATAGCATCTCCATAACGCCATTATGCAGCAAAATGTTAGCGTCTAATTATACAAGATTATAGAGATATTCATTCTTAACTCAGTGTTTTAATATCAATCTTTTCTGGAGGAAACATATTTTCGATATTTGGAAACCATCACTGAAGGACGAACTGTGTTCAAACGATCATCGGCCAACAGATGGTACTCGTGCTATGATAAAACATTATAGAGCATATTAAGAAAGGAAAAGTGGAGCTAAGAACACGTTCCACTCTTTTGATGGATATGGAATATTTTTGACCATAGTTCAAGGTTCCATTAATACTCCTTGGAAAAGTTACATTTTCCAAAATTTTTTTATAAATTGGACTTGGATTGTCAATTTGATTTCTTTAAAGCATTCAGTCTTGGTATCTTTCGTCATACAAATGTCTTTCCTAACTAATTATAAGCGCAAAGTTTTCAATCGTACTGCAACAGGGACTACCAATATGCATGACGTGATTTTGACAGCAGCCATGTTTGACGTGGCAGAGTTGTGTCAAATATTTTCAGTGTGTTCACCAAGGTTTGACATTTGATCACGGGTTTACAAAAATATATTTTTTTTGTGTTATTAACCTTTTTATTACTCTTCAAGTTGATCCGAGTAATAGTTCCGAAGATACAGTCTTGAGAATTTGCGCGCTCGAGGCTAGTTAAGCTAAGTACGCCGTTTTTAAACGCGTTTTTCTCAAAATTATGTTTTTGAAGTTGGATGGCAATATTTTTTTAGAACTACTCAACCGATCTTCATGAAATTTTACATTCTTTACTTGGACGAAAAATTTTTTCAATTACAACTATTTGAAAAAAAAAAAAATGTTGTGAAATTTTCACCGATATTTTCATCCTTTTGTAAAAATGTATGCCAAAAATCCAATTTTTAATTTTTTTTCTTCGTCCCATTTCTAAGTTAAGTTTTTAACTAAAACACAAATTTTTCACTTTTTAGTTATCCTGCCAACGCGGGCGCATATTTTTTCCGAGGGATCACCGGAAGTGGCGTCGCAATGATCGAGTTTAATTTTTTTTTTTACAAAAATTTCAATAATTCTTTGTTAATAGTGTTTGCTTGTAACAAAAAAAAAATTGTAATCAAATATTTAAAATTTTTATATGAACAAATTTGTCAAAAAACGTTGTTTTTTTTTCTGAAGAAACCCATGTCATAATGGCTTTGTCTATGAACAAAATTTCCGCGATTCGGGTGAGTCAAATCATCGAGGCATGAAATGTTGTTATCATCAATATTCAGCTTTACAGCACCGTGTTGACTCACTTGGAATTTGAAAGAATAGACGAGGATTATTTCTATTTCGGACGGTGCAAAGACTCAGGTTTCAGGTCTAGACTTGAACATATTGCGAAAAAATTTGGCAACTCGTTAATTATTTACCTAGTTAAACGGCCACCAGGATCTTGGAGATATGTTAAATCAGAGGCTTACGTCAATCAACCGGCAACGCTTGAGGACCTCGAAGACCGAAATTTTAGCCGAAATGCTCTACCGAGTCATCGAAAATTGACATAAACCGGTGGAGATATGAAAACGGAGATTTGGTGGCCAATTAGCCGACATTTTGTACAAATATTTTACATTACATAATATTATATAAAATTATCTGCATAGAAAACCAGACGTCATTTTGACCAAATTAGTAAGCAAGGGCTAAAGGGAACCTGAATATCTATGTATACATACTTCATTTGTATTAAAGTTCTCTCCAGAGATGCAGATATAGAGTAGACTGGCTTGCTTACCAGTTCTTGGAACTTACGATTCAAGAAAGATGTATAACTCGTTCTCAGATTATAATCCTATATTTTAATCAGTGCATGTGGAGGAAAATCCATTCGAGGTGAGATTAAATTCTTAAAATTATGTGGACCAAATTAAGCCACGCAAATGGGTCTGATAGTAAACGGGAGCAAGGCGAAATATCTCCCACTTCACGATCTTAACTGGTTAGGTAAGTAGGAATGAAAAATGTTTACCAAGTGTATTACAAAGTTTAGTTTTTCTGGATAATATTGCTGACATTTTTAATTTGAGAAAAAAAATTCATTTTGGGAAACCATTTTTCGAAAAAGAAATTAAAAAACGATACGGCATAATTTAAAAGCAGGAAACAGGAATTAAAAAATCCAATAATTGAAATGTCTAATTCCAAAAAAGGAAGTGTGAGATAAGCGGTATTTCTAACGTTGCAGTCCTTAAGGGAAAGTATGCGTATGTCTCATACATACTTCAAACCTTGCGTAAAATTCCTTAATTGGCTTTTCCAGCTGTGCGTTGGCATTAAATTGAGTCATTTCACCGCATCACAGCACAAATCGCCTAATGCATTTTAGGTGTCCAACGAAAGTGTGAAATTTCTCAAATTGGCCAAAGCACGAAGTCAGCCTCGTGTGTAGGTGTATCGCCTACCGCCAGCTAATCGGCTTATGACAGCAATTTTCACAGCTATGCCGGTGGCGAATTTCGGAGAAATGCTTCCACCACTAGAAGTGATAAGCATAAAATTGCTTTTGGAAATCAATTAAGTCACAAGCGACCCACACCACATTCGTATTTTGTTGTTTTCTAGAAATATTTTCTAAAATCATCTGCCGACATTTTCGTGTTTTCTGCATATATCTTTATTAGAGATTTTGAATTATGGTTTGCGTTGCGGCTTGCGGTTTTAATCGCCGGCCGCCTTTCTAGTGGTCACGTGCGCTTTGTGTCCGACGCCGCTAACTATCACCTCCAACGTCACCATAGCAGTTTCTGACTCTAGCTGTTGAGTTTTACACTCGAGCGTGAAGCGTGTCATGAAGTGGTTTCGTAGTTGACTTATCGCCCCTCCGTTCTTAATTGCGCTATACTAACATTTCCGCTTGAAGGTCGTATAATCACAAGCGAAGTTAGTGGTGGAAATTCTTTCACACTTGTATATGATAAGTAGGGAGCGTAGGTGAATTCGGAATTCAATATGGAGAAATACCATATACGTAACACAAACTTTGCAATTTCTTGTTCCATAAAATATATACTTTTCGAAATTTTCATCAAATAGCTGTGATCAGAAATACAAGATGATGCTGAGATCGATGTCGAAGCAACCCAACCTTAATCTCTAGTTTGTCAAAAGGCTTCGTCGAACTAATGGTCAAATAATCGGTCTACTGAGTGTACTATTCGCAACGCCATCACCCATCTTGCGACCTATCATTCATTATTGGATAATATTCGACTGAATAGACCACATCCAGCACCAAGATCGTGTGATATCCCATTGTTAGACTTTTTCCTATGGAGATATGTAGAATCTAAAGTGTATGCGGATAATCCCGCTTTGATTCAGGCTTTGGAGCAAATCATCACGCGTGCCATTCGCCAGTTACCAATCGAAATGCTCGAACGAGTCATCGAAAATTGAACACAACGAATGGACCATCTGAGACGTAGACACGGCTATGCTTCGAATGATAATATACATTCCCCTTAAAATTTAAAGTTTTTGTGTTTTTCTTAAAAAAACGTAAGGAACATCGAAATGGATCACTTACGTGTAGGTATGTACTTTTTTCAGGGTATATGCTACTGATATGTTTCTCTCCGTAATTGGGTCTATATTACACCATTTGTTTTCGCTATAAGAGTTAGTAAAGGAGATGTTATGTTGAGTGGGTCCCTAAATTTTCAGGACAACGAGCAAGAGTTCGATCCTTTGGCTTTATAATCTAAGTAATTACTTCTTAGATATGTAGAAAAACGTGTCAGTGGGATGTTTTCAAAGACAATGAAGACGATTCCGCAAAATGAGGAACATTTCTGCATTGGGAAATCGGCCGAGCTATGCAAATATGGTGGACGAAAATTACAGGCATGCAAACTTTATTTTCGCTATAAATTATAATCTTTGTGAGCCATTTAAGCAGATATTTGAAAACGTTAAAAACCAAATGAACTCATTTAGAAGTGAGGCAATTGGGTGTCATGTTAATTACAGTCAAGAGACATTAAAAAAATATCTCACTAATCAAAAATGCTGCTTAAACGCAACAAAAAGAAAATTTTTGAACGGGTTTCTGACTAATTATGGAAAATCGATTCATTACGGCAACCATTAATACAAAATGTTATATGTAATATTTGGTCAACCAGTCCCATCAACGACAAAGCGGAATATCCAAGACATCAAGGTAATAATGCTCTGTGTTTGGTGAGATCAGGAATGCCTCATTATGAGCTTTAAAAACTGGATAAAATTGTCAATGGGAAACGCTATAACAATTCTTAAAATCGAAGCGAGCTATTACCGAAAAAACATAGAATTTGCGGCTGGACATGAAACGTTTCCTTCATTACAACGCTCGGTTTCATGACCGGTAAAAAACAGCGGCTGGGAAGTTTTATTTTACTCCACTTATAGTCCAGACCTTTCCCTCTTTGACTACCATTTGTTTTGGGCGATGCCGAACAAATTCACTGGTATACGACTCATATCAGAACAGGATTTACGAGTACTAAATTTGCTAAATTCATTCTTGTCCCCCAAAAAAAAGACATTTTTTTTAAGACGGAATCTTCAAATTGACAGAAATTGTTAATGCTTCTGATGGGCAATAATTTGCATAATACTTCAATACTTTCAACCGCGCTTAAAAAAATAACCCTGATCGGTCCAACACCGGGGTGTTGCAGGGTTTTTTCTCATAGAACTCCTTTCTGCGTTGATATTTATATTATAAAAAAAAAAAACAAAGCAAAATGCAAGAGATACCCTGAGTGCAAAGCGCGTGCCGTTACTAGATCATAAGGAGGTTTCTGCACTAGCGTAGAAAAGAGAGAGTAGAAAAAACGACTCGGTAGAAGAAAAAATCATTAGAAAAAACGGCGCAGAAAATCGAGAGTAGAAATTTCGGAGTAAAAATATTGACTCATTTCCTACTGACACTGTAAAAATGGGTGAAATCGGGAGATAACCTCGCCAACCTTCATATAACGGTACCGTTAAAAACTAATAAAAGAGCGATAAATAAATAATTAAATACGCCAGAAACATTAATTTTTAAGCCTGAGATGGTATAAGAAGACATAATAAGAGCCGGGGTAAAAATTGAACAATGGGCCTGTCACCGCCCGCTTTTAGGTGAAATCACATATCTCGAGACCCGTCCGACGGATTTCAACCAAATTTTGGCGCGTGAATTTCTTCTGACATTTCTATGTTACGGTTCAAAAATTGGTAAAATCGAGATAAAACCACACCTACTTTCCATATACATAACTTTAACTTCTTTCGCTTTCAAGTGTACAAATCAAGAATCAATTAAAATAATGGGATAAAAATTTGTGCGTATAATTCTTTAAATTTACGCCATCTTATGACCAAAAAATATCCTGAAAGATTTTCAAGCTTCCACATTTTCGAACACGTTTTAGTATGTGGCGTTTTAGTAGTATATGTTAAGGTATTTCCTTGGCTTTGATTTTTACCAAGTTGCAAAAATATGAAATGTTCGGGTTTCAACCGAGTTTACCAATCACGTCTGGCAATTCGTTAACTGTTACGTTGGAAAATTATGCATTTGTGAAACGAAGAAGGGAGCGCGAGAGAGAGAGAGCTTATAAAGGCTATAAAAACAGAAATGGTATTATTTTCGTCTGCTGTCATCGACTTTATTTTCAACTAAGTATCGAAGTTAGCAACTTCGGAGAAGTAAATATTTAGCACGAAACTCTCGCCAACTTGTTTGGAGGGCTCAAACAATACAAATTGCTTTTACACCATTTCTTTTGTAAAGAAAATATTTTTTACAAAGTGATTCCAAAAATTATCAATAAATCGCAACAGTGGCGCCACGAATGTCCAATTAATCTACCGGCTTCCATACAATTTGAGGATGTTCCCCCTGTAAGTCTGTCAAACTGACCAGATGTGCTGGCACGTACTTCGGCAAAGTGCTTATCTCATCGGCAAAATCTTACTGCCAACTGTAGCCTTGCAACAATGGCAACTATTGTTCAAGCAATGCATTTATATAGAGATATATGCATTATAAACAAACGCCCACAAATTGCGGCTATCAAAAACAAAGAAATTAAATAGTGAATATTTTTAGTTTGCATTGTCTCTGTAGCTTTGCAAAAGAACTCACGCCTATTGTCGATTGACAGAGACATCAACGCAATTCGTTACGTGGCAATGAAGCACAGCGTGGACTCGACCAATTTGTGATGCCTCAATTCGTAAGAATTCTTCGCCAGCAATTTTGGCTGATTTCTAAGGCATTTTCCGTCGAATAAGATGTCACCAAGGTTGCGATTGAATGCTGCCAACTATCTTAGTTGCTAACAAAATTGAAATTAAAAAAAAAAAAACAAAAGCAAAAACAAAAGCACTGCAAAACTGAAAATACCATTAAATGAGTCTTAACAATAATGAGGCATTGTTTTGCCAACATTACACACACATATGTATGCACAACACACGCAGCGATTGCCGCTGACAATGCAATTGCAGACCACCAAGGATACAGTTTTTCGTAACTCTATTTGTGAGGCAGCAAATCTCATATAGCCACCCGCAAGATTAAACTACACGTGTTTTTGTTGTTGGTGTTGCTGCGCGTGCTATTAGTAAAAAATTGTCAACATGACGTCTACAACAACGAAAATCAAAACTACGAAACAGTTGTGCATTTCAGCCCAACTGGCAAATGGCAAACGTATTGCCATCCTGTAGCATATCCTCGCGCTCACACACACATACAATAATGAGTGTTTTGGTTTTATCGTTCTTAATCTTTTGTTCGATTTGTTGTATATTTTGGTTGCGCTGTGGTCAAAACATTGTCATAGAGTACAATGCCAGGACCTCACAGGTAACGTTCTTACAGTGGACAATGCTACAAATGACAAACAAATGAACATCTATACCATATATGGTGAATATTTTGGCAAAACGGTACTATTTATATGAATATACCAACCTATACTTGTGCAAACATACATACATTTCAACACAGCATTTGAGACTATACCAAGAAATCTCGTATTGAGGGTCCTTAAGAAAGGCAGAAAGTAGAACAAAGAGAACTTGTAAATAGATCTTATAGGTCAACAAAGCGTCTCTGTAAGATGTAGTGTAGCTGACCTCGGTAAAGTACAAAAAAATATATAGAATATCGTTCCGAACTTATTTAAAATCTGAAATTTTTATCAACCTTCAACGACTAGATATGAGCTGAAAAGGAACAATAGCTTCTTAATCACATTGACTACCAAATTTTTACGAGATAACCTAACTTCTTTAACCTTTTGTGAAGGATCTTTGAATCACAATGTTAATGTTTATTCTTTAACCCCGTTTCTAAACAAATATTCAGTTTAATGGGTATGACGAATATGTTTGAAGATCCTTCTATCGCCAACGTCTTTATGTGTTCTCCTCCAATTTAACTTTTTTTATTACTTTAGGTTATATGACCCACCTAATACACACCAAATGTGTACCATTGGGAATGCGGATAACTTAATCCACGCTACTAACTGGCTCGAACATGGTTTGATCACCAAAATAACAGCACTTGGTTGGATATGATCCGGGTCAATTTGGATAACGTAAAACCAGCTGTTCTGGGAAATACACTGACTCTCTCCCAGTATTTCTTAGAGTCAAACGACCACAGAATAAGAAGAGCTCGAATTGTCTCGCGAATCTAGAGAGACCGTTGAGCAACTTTGTTCTGGGTTCTTAAGCATGTTAAACTCTTACTTATCCATAATTGATCCCGAAATACTAAATAAATATACTACTTGCAACGAGTTCTTACATGACTTTAACCTCCTCTTTGTTAGCTCTATGATACCAACTACCTATCATACGATGGCTCGACCCCCGGAAGTAACAAACATTTCTCCTGTAGCTCCGGTTAGATGACTTTTATGACTATTTACTTACGGCTTGCCAGACATTTGATCTAAATAACGATTACAACAACAACAATAACCATGGAATAAGTTGTCACAAAGAAATCGACATTAGTGTCATCAGCCAAAACAAAAATATGTTTTATTATTTTTGAACCTATGGCTCTTTGAAACTTGCTTAAATTCGGCAATACAAGGAAGATATTCAACTATACTGAAACTGTTACTTTCACGATGCCTCTCATAAACGTTCTTATTGCTTTAAAGACAAAGGTCGCATGGTCAGGATCAACCATGAGATTTGAAAAAAGTGCATTATTTATTCAGACATTTGCGGGCCGAGCACCAAACTCAGCAAGGACGTTGACAGACCAAGCTAAATGCCATGTCTTACTCAAAATTGAAGTTGTAAGTCAAGAGCTGATATCTCAAAATTGAAAATTTTGTAAAGCCTGAAAGCTTCAACCAGTGTACAGAATCTAGGGGTTTTCTTAAAAATTTAGTATATTTTGCCAATAGTCGAAATACGAGTTATTCAAAACTAAAGCCATAAATAGCTAGGCAATTATTTTTAAATTTGTTTTCCATTTGTGGAGATTAATATGTTTGTGGATAAATGGAAATAAGAAGTACAAAAATTATTGTGAGAAAGTTTTCTTTTTATAAATTTGAATAAGAATTTAAAAATATGAGATAGAACCGAGAGCTGAAGAGGGAAGAAAGACGCATTTGCACGAAAAAAAGAGAGAGGTCGAAATGTGTGCGTATGAAAAGCTTTTCAGGGTGGGTGCTCCAAAATGCTACGAAAAGATGCGGCGAATAAAATTATTTCAGCTAAACTTGCAAATGACATAATATATGGAAATTTTTATTAATATCTTCTTATCTCAGATGGCAAAAAAACGAAGAGACGAACGGCTGAGGTCTAGTCCCGGGTACCATGATGAAAACCGAAAAGGTAATGAACGGCCTTGTGTAGGAAAAGTATGTCCTGCTGCAAAAATTACTATTTTCTTCCGAAGTAGAATGGATAGTGTAAAACCATTGAAGAATTTCCCACATAAGTTCAAAGTTGTCGTGAGGACATAAATGACGATCAACATGTGGGCCAATTAAAATCCGTGATCACCGGAAATTCCATCGAAACCGTGCGTGAATTCATCAAAAATCAGCCGAAATCATCATTGAAGTTCATGGAAATGGAATTGAACATCTCCAAAATATCTATTTATTGCATTTTAAGCGAACATTTGGGCTTACAAAAGGTGTGTGAGTGGTTTGTTCCGCACAAATTGACTGACGACCAAAAATTGCTCAGAATTCAACATTCGAAGGACCATTATTTGACCAAAAATCATATTTTAATCATTAACCACTCCCCGTTTTCACCTGGTCCCGTATGGTACCGTGCGACTTTTTCATTTTCGAAAAAATGCATTTGCCCATGAAAGGAAAGCGTTAGGCAGACGTAGAGGCCATTCAAAAGGCTTGTACCGGCATACTGGCGGCCATAACGGCCATAACGGCCAACGAGCTAAAACACTCGTTCGACATGCTTTTGGACCGTGCAAAAAGCTTTATTGAAGCAGAAGGAGACTATTTTGAAATTATTTAAAATAAATTGATTTTGCCGAAAAAACCTTTTGTTCTGTTTTGTTTAAGTCCTGTTTACTTTGGAACGGTCCTTGTTTGTATATACGAAGCTTAGTAGCGAGGTGCTGTATGAGATACATATATGACGACTTTGACATAGTTCAGCGAATTAAAAGACAGCGGCTACACTGGCTAGGTCATGTCTTCCGAATGGACAAAAATACTCCAGCTCTGAAAGTATTCGATGCAGTATTCTGCGGGGAAAGCAGAGGAAGAGGAAGACCTACACTGCATTTGAAAGACCAGGTGGAGAAGAACCTAGCTACGACTACACTTGGAACAGCAAAAAGAAAGAACGACTGTCGCGCGTTCTGTAAACTCGCCAATAACCGCATAAGAGAAGTATAAGGAATAAGGATAAATGAGAATGAGAAATGGAAACAAGAAGTAAACAAATGATTGTGAGAAAGTCTTCGATTTTTTTTTTATATTTCTCAGTGCAGATTTAAAAATATTACTTATCACGAAGAAAAAAATTAAGATACAGCATATTTGAATATATTCAAAGACGCTTTTGTCTTCATTTTCCTTCAACCATTTTACCAATACTATTCAACATTTGTGTTTGACTGAAAGAATCACTTTAATTGAGTGCCCACCTGAGACTTCCCGTAGCGGAAGTAGATATTGTTTACATTCTTCTATATAAATATAGAGCCGAAACAATGCCATTTCAACAATGAAATTTTTAGTTTCGAACAAAACTCATTACCTTGCAATTGACTAGTTATACTTTAGCAATGAAAAGGCAATTCGATTTTTATTTACTGTAGAATTTAGCATTAATTTGCAATTGAATGAATGGCGGGACACACAGGAAAAATATTGACAAAATTTGCGCGGAGACTAAAAGACAATTGTTGGCATGTGGGCACCCTTTGGCGTGCGCAGCGCAGGCGCACAGTATGCAAACAATTCGATTTTGCTATTTTATGAGCGCAAATATACACATACATACATGTGTATGTATATGACATAGGTGAGCCTGTGGGCATGTCCATTAAACCAAAACATGCTAAAATGCGGCGTGTGGTCAGTGAGGTACAAATGAAGTGCCGCAGCGAATTGGCCAGATACTTATGTATGTCCGCAAAAATGTATGTATGTATGTCTGTCACTAGAGGTGAAGGTGAAGGCGAGAAGTTTGAGGTTGACGCTGATGCCGTGCGCTGATATTGACACTGATCATGCTGGCCACAGCTGTGTGGCACAGTTTGCGGTTCATCGCAAAAATACAAAAACAAAACAAACACATAGAAAATACTTGCCAGGTGTGCGAGCAAATCATTTCTAATGGCACCTTAATGCCACCTAAGGGAGTTGTCAACTTAATTTCCGAGGAAATGAAAACTAAATTTGGCGCATTCGCAAGCGTTTTGCGGTTGATTTGCGCGTGGCAAGCTGGAGTGCAGTAAAATTTTTCCATTTTTCATTTTATGACACAAAAACAAATATGTATGCACTCGTAAATGCCAACCGCATCCAGTGTATGGGTAGCAAGATCATTAGAATTGGAAAAGTGCATGTGCCCATACATATATATATATCTATACATACATAAATGTACCGTGCAATGCAAGTTGTCCTTTGTCACCGTCTGCCAACCGCTCCTTCTATATACATACATACATACATGCATATACATATGTAAGTACCAGCATATTGTTGGCACGCATGCGCCGATACGCCGCGTACGTGTCTTGAATTTCTACATAAGCGCTACGCCTGCGCGCATGCTGGCGTCGCAAAACTATTTGTTATTGGCGCGCGTTTGCCACAGGCGTGATGCCATCCTGCCACTTCAACGCTGATAGGCGGCAGCTGCTCTGAGAATGCATAAAATTTGCTTGCTGTCATATCTCAATAGGTTAAAGACGCACGCGTCTGCATCACGTCAGCACTGTCGTTGAGCGTTAAATTGTTGCTGCCGCAACTGCCGCACTGGCACTTAACTATACACTTTTAGTTTCACTTTATCGCTTTTTACTTTGTTTTACGTATTAGTCGAAAATAAATTTTAATTTAAACAAAAAATCATAAAAATTGCACATTTAAATAGTTAACTGGTGCTCTGAAGAGGCATACCACTGTGCCCAAAAAATAAGGTGACATTAAATTTAAACTGCGCGCGTCGAAGGATTTGGAGAATTATTTTTTTGAGCAAAGAATTTGCTTTAAATTTTGTTTACGGAATCAATTTTCTGCTGCGGATATGTTGACGAAGAGCGTCCAGGGCGACCATCAACCTCAACCGACGAAGCTCACGTTCAACAAATCAAAGATTTGGTGTTAAAAAACCGTCGATTAACAATTAGAGACCTTGCTGATGAAGTTGACATATCGAAAGGCTCAGCCAATACCATTTTAAAGGATGTTTTGGGCCTCAAGCGCGTCAAATCTCGACTGGTACCGAAAACATTGAACTTTTTGGAAAAAAGGCGTCGCGTTGAAGGGTATGAAACGATGCTTTCCGACTACCATGCTGTCATGAAACGCATTATAACTGACGATGAGACTTGGATCTATGCTTACGACCCCGAAACAACCGATCAATCGAGCGAAAAGAGGGACGAGACCAAAAAAATCGCGCCAAAGTCGCTCAAAAATCAAGGTCATGTTGACTGTTTTCTTCGATTATCGTGGTGTTGTGCATTATGAATTCCTTCCAACCGGTCAAACAGTCAACAAGGAATATTATTTGAACGTTATGCGTCGTTTGCATAACACTATCCGCCTAAAAGGGCCGGAATTGTGGAAAGACAATTCTTGGTTTTTACACCACGATAATGCACCATCCCATACTGCCCTTGTAATTCGTGATCATTTCGCCAAAAACTCAACCGATATCGTTCCGCAACCACCGTTTTCACCTGATCTGGCGCCGTGCGACTTCTGGCTGTTGACCAAGCTCAGAAGACCGCTTCGGGGACACCGTTTTTATACGATAGAGGAGATTCAAGCCGCAGCGAAGACGGAACTGAAGGCCATCCCGGAAAGTGACTACAACATGTGTTTCGAAGATTGGAAAATCCGTTGGCATTTGTGCATTGCATCGGTAGGGGATTACTTTGAAGGGGATGAAATTGATTTGGAAGTATAAGAAAAGAATTTTCAAAATAAATAGAATGGCACCTTGTTTTGATCCATTTCGAGGTTCCCTACGTTAAAAAAAAAATAACAAAGAAACTTCAAGTTTAATGGGGAATGTTTATTATCATTTATATTTTCAAGATTATCTTTTTCAAAAGTTAGTCGCGACTACATGTCAGTTGTTCCATCCGTTGAGTACAATTTTCTATAACTCGTTCGAAAATTTGGCTGGTAACTGACGAATGACATGCGTGATGTTTTCCTCCAAGGCCTGAATCGAAGCGGGATATTCCGCATAGACTTAAGACCTTACAATACCCCACAGAAAAGTCTAACGGTGTGATGTCACGCAGTCTTGGTGGCCAGTCGACCGGCCCAAAACGTGAAATTATCTGCTGACCGCAGTGTTCTCGCAATAAATCCATTGGTTGATCTGATATAGGCCGAGATTACGAACTTCAATTTCTGGCATCAAATAGTCGGTTATAATGGCGCGATAACAGAAGCCATTGACGGTTATATCAACCCGGCATGATTTTTGAAGAAATATGGGCCGATTCATCGGCCCACAAAACCAAAGAGCGAAGCGATGTCGCGTGATCTATTAAAAAAGGCTATTGTGGAAAGTACCTCTTTTTGGATCACACGTTATATCGAATTTACGTTTATTTGAAATTAATCTCTGTATTTTTAAAACCCTTTAACCTTTGGTCGTCTCCCAAACCCTCTTCTCGAAAGGAAGTTTTTAGCGAAAATTTCTCCGCAACAACGGAACTTATCGTATTCAAATTTTCACAATGCCTTCTAAGAGATTATTGGCAGATAACGATATAAAAATATTGCTTTTATTTTTTCAACTATTTAAGCCAGTGTGAAATGTCTTTTCTTGCACAAAATGAAACATTTCTTTTTGGTAGCCGCAATTTTGTAAAAAATATTGACAAGTCCTTCGATCACTCATCAGAAATATTTACCTTTTTTACAATAATAATATAACTAGCTATAATACCCTTCACAAATAAATAAGATTCCTTAGAAGTACAGATCGGATCAGAAGATCAGTTTGTATGTAAGCTATATGCTGTAGTGAATCGATCTAAGCTATTTCCTCGAAAATTATATTATTGCCTTAGGCAACAACTCATGTCAAATTCCGTGAAGATATGCCTTGAAAGGAAAACTTTTCCATAAAAGCACCGATAATACAGTTTGTATGGCAGCTGCCATAAGCAAAAAATAGTAAGACTTTAATCATAATTTAATAATAGTATAAGCTATAGTGGGCCGATATCTACCACTCCGACAAATGAAAATCTTTTTGATGAAAAAAGGACGGATGCAAGATTTTAGATATTTCAAAAGCTGTGGGACGGCTGACGAGCAAAAAAAAAGAGACAAGTGAGCCTCGAAAAGTGAATTGAGAGACAACACGGGGAGACAGACTTTTATCTGACGCAATTCTTGACTGGCTAAGGATGTTTCAGGGAGTACCTCTACAGATTCGGCCCCAATGACGACACAAAACGTTCATTATGCAACAATGCCGATAAAAACGCCGAGCATATCTTTTTCTCCTGCTCGAGGTATGTAATGGAGAGAACTACCATCGAACGAATAATAAATCCAAGAATGACGCCCGACAATGTTAGTATAAATCACATGCTGCAATCAAAGCTGGTATGGGCGAAAATGAAAGAGTGCAGCATAATGGCGATCCGAGAACTAAGGATCAGTTGAATAATCCCGCAAGTAGTTTGTGAAGCGGCATTTTTGCTCAACATAGGCCTAACAGCGGCCCACAAATCCAAATACAACCTATAGCAGCCAGAGTTAAGGGTTTATTAGGCCAGTAAAGTTACGTAATACTAACTGGGCGTGATCGCATCTTTAGCCGGCAATTTGAATCATGTATGCTGCCTTTCTACGGCGGCAGCATCTTTGGAAGATTTTCCTTCCGAAACCAAAAAAAATATATATATTACTCGTATGTAGGGTCTATGCCTTTGCCTTTTGTGTGTTTCAAACATGGTCACAAACTTAATATACTCTGTTCAGCGTATAAAAATATTCCTCGTCGCTACACAAGTTTTTCGTGCTTTCCGATATCGGATACGGAATGAAAAGAATCCACAAATGAATTACTGAGTATTAAATTACATTAGATTCTGTAAATGTTCATTATTTTTTTTTAATTTTTTGTTTTTATAACCCTTCTGTATAAAATATAGTAAACGTCATAAAATCACTGATTACATTAGACTGTCCCATAAAAACTTCGGCAGTAACTTGACATTTTATCTCCATGGAACTAAGCGAATAATAAGAGATTTCTTCAAATGTCAGACTTTAGAAATTGATTATTTTCTAAAGTCTGCCTTGTCTGGTGAATTTATTGTGAAGAAGAAGAAAACGTATTGTTTGACGATCTCGATTTCAACCAAGGATCAGAAAGTCTACCCTACGACTCGGTTTCGGGTCTTAAAGCTCTGACAAAGTTAGATTTAAAGGCGCTTCTGGACTCATTAAGATGAAAGTTTTAGAAAAGCTATTCCTGTGAAACCATTACCCAAGTAATTCAAGCATAGGTTTGCTTTTTATTAATTTCACATGGATTTTTATTAAGCCTAAAATATAGCGAACTATAGATTTTTAGGGTTATATAGTATAATATTAAAAAATTCTCTTTGAAAAAAAAATTACGAGGTAAATTTTCAAAAATTTCAGGTTTCAAACTCTTCGAATTAAAAACCAAGAACCATAGAATATCTGAATGTGTTAATATACATTATGAAAGAGCCATTTTATATTTTTATTATTAATTAAAATTTTCACGATGGTCAGAATGCCGACTTTTCTGCCCAGCAACTTTTTCAAAATTATTTGGACTAATCACCGAAGGCACTGAGCTTTGTGCTGGTTAGTACTGTTATTTACACAGTATAAAGCTTCTATAATATGTGATTGATATGGCCAAAAGCTCTTATAACAAAAACTTGAAAGCAGTTCAAGGTTACACATACATTTTTGGGTATATTTAAATTTCCAAGCAAAGTTTAGTAATTATATGATACATACAATTCAATTGTTGTGAGAAAGTCAGTCTTATAACAGACTGTATTATAGGTCTTCAATCGTTTGGACATATCTTTGCCAAAAACTGGTATTTTGGCCTAATTTGTAAATACTTAAGGATTATTTTATTGCACGATTATTTTAAGACAGTTTCAGAGCAGACATTAAATTATGTAAGTTTACAAAAATCATCCCATAATATTGCATTTCTTCAGAATTTATCAAAATTTTATAAAATTCGAAGACTGTAGTTACAATTTTGTATCACAGTGTTAAAAAATATTTATGTTCAAGTTTATATATATTTTTTTTTTGATTTTAAACATTTAAAAAAACTTAGTTTTACAAATGCTGCAATGCAAATAATTTTTCGAAATTCGTAAAACTTTTAAAGACCATTTTCATATTTACAAATATCTCTTAATAATAAAAACAATAAAAACAAAATAAGAGGCTTACCTTATAAAAACAGACTACTCATCCAGCAGCTCATCACAATTATCAATTCTCACACTAAATTTCATTTCAAAACACCTGAAAATAATAAAAAAAAAAATTAATAATGTTAAATAAATACACTTTGTTTTTTGTTTTTTTTTTTTCCTTTTTGAAATGCGTGAAATTTGTGCAAACAAAAATTTCTGATAACTTAATTGAAATATTTAAGGCGTGACTGATTCGCACACAAAAACTAACTGACATGTTTTTACAGCTCCCAACAAAGGAGACAATGGGAATTTAGCTCAAATTTAAATTAACCTTTCCACTCAATTGAGCGGCCGACACAATTGCTGGGAACTAACGAACGCAGTGGTGGGTCCTGAATTGGTCATACAATGTTAATCCTTTCGCCTATATATTACTCGCACCAAATACTCTACCAAATGCAGATCAGACTATTTTCCTTTTGTATTTCGTATAAGAAAATCACATTCGTTATAGTTAGCAATAAAATTTTGTACATTCAATTTGAATTGCTCTTTGGAAAAGAAAAAATAATATTTTATTAAAAAATGGAAAATCCCAGAACTGCACTCTAATCCGCAGTGGAAAAATCACGAAGCAGTGCATGCATACATTTGTACATAACCTCAAATATACATTTATACAACTACAGCTACGTGTGCTCGCCGCGCATGCGCTGGATTAGTTAGCTAACCGTTTGTCTAGAAGACACAATTTCTCCTTTTGCTCTACATTTTTTTCTGCTCACACACACAATTACAGAAATTTCCGAATATAAAGGCCCTCTACCTTCATATCCTTGTTTTTCAACAAAAGCAACAGCCACGTGAAAAAACAAAGCACGATTTAAATTAATGTGCATCCTTATGCAGAGCAGGACCACCCGCAATTCAGTGTTCCCAAATAAGTATAAATATTTTTTTCCAATTTTTTTTTCTAGAATGTGCGGGGTTATTCCCTTAATTGGAGCATCTAACTATTTAGTGCGGCCTGCTTTACATATCCCACGCTTTCTAGCTGTAGACCGTCTCCATTCCGTAAATTGTTTAATCATCGTTCGATTTCGATCGCGTCGGTGCCATCAAAGTGCCGTCGCTGACCTTTTATCGGCGCGAAGGCGTTAGAAACAGCGGTCTTATCTTGATCGCGACAGTTTTTGGTGCTCCCGTTTCTTCTTCCCATGCAGGCGGCATGTACAGATCTTCACTCTTTTCTGTTTCGTAGTTAGCGTAGAAATTCATTTGAGTTGCAGCACGTTTGAACCGCCTGCGGTCTGTAATAATATAATTAAGTGTCGCACATCGATAAAAATATGCCAGCTAAGCAAAATATGCAGACAGGCAGATTGTTGGAATTGATCACTGCGGGATTAAAATATTATTTTTTGCTTGAGAACACTGCAAAAAATTAAGTTGAAAATGGTAGTCATTTGAAAATTGTGCAGATTGAAAGCCGGAGCGGTGACAACATTCAACTAGGGGGAATCCTTAAAGGATTCTGAGCTGAGATTGCAAGAAGTCAATAAAATTATTATAATTATCATTCGAGTAAATGATAAAACAACAAATTTATAAAACTTGAGAATACTTTGATTTCGGTTCAATATTATTATTTATTATATGTATTTTTAATCATTATAGTATATATGAGGTATGACAATTAAGTAATGAGACTGATTTCATAAAAACCGTATAATTGAAAATTATTCTACAACTCTGCCTTCCCCTACAAAGTAGTCCCCTTGGGCAGCTATACAGCGATTCCACCGCGTTTTCCATGCTTCGTAACATTTCTGGAACGCTTTGACTGGGATGACCGCGAGTACCCTCGTCACGGCCGCCTGGATGCCCGTAATCGACTCAAAATAGGTTCGTTTGACCATCGATTTTGTTTCAGGAAACAAAAAAAGTCACAGGATGACATGTCGGGCGAATAAGGCGGTTGTTACAACACGGCGATCCCTTTATAGGCCAAATACTGTGACACGCTGAGGGCGATGTGGCACGGCGCTTTGTCGTGATGATGACTCGTTTTCGTAGACTTGATTCACACTTTTCCCCGGTGGAACGAATTCTTTGTGGACGATTCCACGGCTATCAAAAAAGGCAAAACTGGTCTCTCACTCCGCGCCTCGTCTTCCACGCTTCCACGCCCCTCCTTAAACTCTTTGTGCCATCGAAACACCTGGGCATGACTAAGAGCACTATCGCCATACACTCTTACAATTTTAGCGTACGTTTCCGAAGCTGTTTCGCCCAATCTGGCGCAAAATTTTATCGCGACAGGTTGCTCTTGATTTCCTTTTTTCCATTTTCGTGACGAGCACTACAAACACACGTCTACTCAACTTGACGCAGCAGGCGAACTAAACAAGCTAGAGCAATGGTACATATATCAGTGGAGAGGGAAGGGATGCCGAAAAAAGAAAAAGGGAATTTCAAGGTCACAGGTTTACCACAAGCGCGACAATAAAATCAGTCTCATTACTTAATTGTCAAACCTCGTATAAACCAATTATGATCACAGGTTCTCTTGGATCAGATCAATATTAGTATTTTTATCCCGAAATCTTTCCAACCTCTATAGAAAATGGCTTAAAAACATGAAATAGATTTCTATGCAGGATAAATATATTCTCTGATTCGTTCTACTGTTCTTAAATTTTGTAATTAATATTATTTGCGAATTAGAGCGAGGTCTCTAAAACCTTTTAAAATCATAGTCCGTAATAAAAAATAGATAAAACTCAAGTTCACAATTAGTTTATAGAGAAAATTGTCAGATTAATATAATAATATAGGTAAAATGTAAAAAAATAGATGAAGATTGCACCGCGTCCGAAAGTCTATTGTGTCCTAAGCAAAATGTAAATGCCACTCATACCTATTATAACCCACAGAATTCTTTTCGTAACAACGAAATACGTTTTCAATACTGCATATCAAAGCAAACAGTCAAAAAATTTTGAAAAATCAACAAATTGAAAGCATATGTTCATCACTTCAAATCTCCATTAAAAAAAAATCGCAAATTTATTACTGGCTTGTTTATTCACATTACTACTTTTAGAAGTTGATTTCCGAATCAAGAAATGATGTGGAATAAGTCTGGGAACATTCGAGGCAGGGGCTACTTGGCTATGAAGGGGGCCAAGTGAAGACGATAAAGCTTTAATATTTTTTTTTCGAAGTAAAGTTGTTTATTATTTGATAGGGTAGGTTGAATGATAATTCCACGTAAAATATTTTATCTATTCCAATGAAAAATTTAACATCGTTTCATTGTTTTTATAAAGTTGCGAGAATGAAATGTTCTTCAATGTTAACAGATTTCAGACCCACTACCTAGCCAAAGATTCGTCACAATCCACCTGAAGTCAAAGCCGGTTAAAGACAAGTACTTCGTTCGAAGCAATCCGTTTTCTTTACTAGGGGACGATAGTTCTTTGGTCATCAAACGCATCGATGATCTTGAAAAACTTTGAAAAAACACACTAAATAATATTCTACATAAAATGATTTGAAAATTGGATCTAACAAACATAGTTACAAAATCATAAGCTCAATTTTTTGACGTGCCATAAATTTGGGAACTTATAAAGCTACAATATCGGGATTCTCGCATTTTTTAACATTTTTTTATTTGAAATAAAATACACGCCTTTTCTATCACGATGGGGTTATACTATGCGGCGTAAAAATTATAAGATTCCGTACTAAAATAGCAAAGCAGGAATCAGGACACCAGTAAAAAGAAAATACGGTATGTTTTGGAGTCTTTCTTCGATAAAGATTTACGGTCCTGATACTGACCTCTTTCGTGCTGGTAATTTAGTCAAGGACACGACGCTCTGGAAGCGATAAAATATTGGCAACTGTCGAGCCCGACCACGATGTGAGCACTGTTTCGATTGTCTAGAACGAATTTCGATCTGTGAATTGCTGCTGAATCACGATAGAATCGGTCAAATACTGAAGTGGATGTTACTGAAAATAAAAAGTGATTCACTTATGGAATCATCAAAAGGATATAGTCGTGGTCAAATCGCCATGAGGCGACGCAAACGGTGGCCAAGCCAGGGCTGACAGTCAGAAAGGTTGGATAGCCAGGAATTCATCTACTATGAACGGGTAACAGAACTATTTCTTGATTTTGATCTACCAGTTTGCATGACAGCTATATGCTATAGTTGTCCGATCGATATAATTGATTGTAGCAATATCTTGCTTTAATATTTGTGACAAATTTCGTGAAAATACCCCGTCAAATGAATATGTTTTTTATACAAAATCTTGAGTTTGAACTATCAATTGCCCAGAAGCAGTTAGCTTTATCTAACCGAAAAAAATTGTGTCCCAACAGGACAACACCAGGCCACACATATAGACAGTAACACGCCAAAAGCTCCGGGAGGATTTTAGGCATATAGTACATCTTATAGACCGCACCTGGCTCCAATTACCATAGTTATTACCTGTTTCTGTATATGCCGACTGATCTTACTGGGGAAATCTTCGCCTCTAGAAGCTTATAAGAATCGACTGTCTCAGATTTTGCCAATGAGCAATGAAATTACCATCAAAATGGCAACAAGTTATCGAACTAAAGGGAGTATATTTGAATTATGGTAAGGCGGCTCATTCTATGTAAGTATTCTGAATAAAACCTTCAGTTTTTGCTAATATTATATACCTGTATTTCTTTATATTGGACCTTACATGTACGGAGTTTTCCAAGAAGAGTGATATGAATTAAAAAAAAACATTGTTTGTGAAATTCAAATTAAGTTCTGAATAAAAATCATTCAGATGAACCTCAGCGGAGAAGATGATTTTCTGAAAAAATCGTTATCGTTTCCAAGTTGTTCCAAGGCAAAATCAGCAAACTCAAGGCATTTACGCTGATCCAATGGCTTTAGTGCTTGAGTGAGAACAATTTTGTACGGATGCAAGCCCAAATGCTTTCTCAAAAACCGCCAGGTTGTGGTTTGAGACAGTCTTAATTCTCGAGAACGTCTAGGAATCGACAAATTGCGGTCTTCAGTAACATTACGAAGTAACACTGTTCAAACTAGCAATTTCTTTAAGATGCATATATTCTTTCCAGTGCACAGCCAATTTGACACAATAATAATAAAGCCACTTTTCAAATTCAAGATTAACAAAGTAAATGCAAAATATGCGCAGGCCTGATGAAAATAAAAATCATTCAGATGAACCTCAGCGGAGAAGATGATTTTCTGAAAAAATCGTTATCGTTTCCAAGTTGTTCCAAGGCAAAATCAGCAAACTCAAGGCATTTACGCTGATCCAATGGCTTTAGTGCTTGAGTGAGAACAATTTTGTACGGATGCAAGCCCAAATGCTTTCTCAAAAACCGCCAGGTTGTGGTTTGAGACAGTCCTAATTCTCGAGAACGTCTAGGAATCGACAAATTGCGGTCTTCAGTAACATTACGAAGTAACACTGTTCAAACTAGCAATTTCTTTAAGATGCATATATTCTTTCCAGTGCACAGCCAATTTGACACAATAATAATAAAGCCACTTTTCAAATTCAAGATTAACAAAGTAAATGCAAAATATGCGCAGGCCTGATTAAGAAAACAATACCACATACATAATAAATACATACATGTATGTATTTATGTATGTCTGCATTATAAATAATGGTCAATTGGTGTTGACTGTTAGGCCAATCTGCCAATTTGCCTGCCAACTACAAATAAATCCGACTACTGCAGCGGCATTCAGCGCAACGATCATAAAGTGAGCAGGCAAATTAGGAAGGAATTGAGGCGGCATGCTCGAGTTGCGCTTTCGCATACCGTTGCGTTTGCGTCTGCGCGGCAATCAAAGAGGCAAATCAGCGAAGAGTTAGCGACAATTGGTTTAATTCAAATTGGCTGCCGAATTTTTGTGCATAAAATGTGAAAAACAAGTAAATCAATTCCAGCAAATTGGATTATTGTTTACGGGCAATGGCGTGAAATGTGACACTTGGCTAATTTTTGCGCGAGCACATTTGTTGCATGTCTGTGCAGACCATGCAACATGTGTACGAATTGGTTTTGGAGGCGGTTGCGGTTGGTAAGTGATACGTGGCACTTGAGAGGGTGTTGAAAGGCTTCAGGGAAATTTTTATGTATTTTAAGGGGAAAAATATAAGTGTTACAAAAACACGAAAAACATCAGTAGTGGTTCACAAAATGCATGTAAATACTAAAGAAAATAATTTTCAAAACTCCATTGTATTTGTATTTATTTGGAATTGTCTACATACATTTGTCTAGTGTCGAGACATGCGTGCCACAACTCAACTCTAACAACTTTAAGCCATTTAGTGTGTTACAACCCACAAAAAAACAAACACAACACACACAAAATAGCAGCGTTGGAAAAACAACAATAGCAAGAAGCACTAAGATAAATCAACAAACAGTGTGGAGGAAGTAAGGAAGTGCACGACAGACACTTTTCTAAAGGATGCCACCAATGAATGACACTTGGCTTGACATAAAGTCGAATTTATTGCAAATGCACGCGCCAAATTCACCAAAAACAGACGAGATTTTTGTATTTCTTCGTGGGAAAACAAATACAAACAAAGGGTTCATTTAAGCGGCTTAAGACACACATTAAGAAAATAAATGCATTTTGGCTGTTGAGGGGAAGATTAGCGGTAAAGAGCTGGAAGTAGAAAATGTTAAAGGATTTTCAAGTTAGTTTTGACATTTTGCGGTTTCAATACAATTCTCGAAATTCATTCAAGCAATTTTTCGAAATTTATTGCTCTTCAAAAATCGCTATGAAAAACTAGACGAAGCGGAAGTAGATACTTAAACTCTTTGAAAACAATTCGTCTTTATTTATTCATTTTTTTTTTTTGTTTTTTTTTTTTTGTGGAATTTTGAGAGTCTTTTTGTATAGATATTATCACTAAGACTGACTGCCAACTCCCAGAAAAATGAAGGTCAATAATATTGACAAGTGAAACCAGTAGCTAAAAGATGAGTAGATGAAATTGGAGATTTTTCGCGCTAATAATGATTTTAGTTTTCAAAATTTGTCTAATGAAAATATAGGGAACCAGAAAAAACGTTAACTTCAACTGTGCCGAGGCTGTAATACCCTTCACAGGTACATTTTTTATAACAAAAAAGCAAAAAATAGAAGTTTCTCTTGATTTTGATCGGTCAGTTTGTATGGCAGCTATATGCTATAGTGGTGCGATCCGAAAAATTTCATCGGATATTGCATCACGGTCTTAGGAAATGTCTTGTGCCAAATTTCGTGAAGATATCTTATCAAATTAAAAAGTTTTCTGTACTAAGACCGCAGTTTAATCGGTCAGTTTGTACGGCGGCTATATGCTATAGTGGTGCGATCTAAAAAATTTCTTGGAAGGTAGTAACAATATCTATGTTTATTGTCTGTGCCAAATTTCGTGAAGATATATTTTCAAATTAAAAAGTTTTCCATGCTAATATCTCAGTTTGATCGGTAAGTTTGTATGGCAGCTATATGCTATAGTGATGCGATCTGAAAAATTTCTTCGAGGATTGTAACAATGTCTCTGTTTATTATCTGTGCCAAATTTCGTGAAGATATCTCATCAAATATAAAAGTTTTTCCTACTTGGACTTCAGTTTGATCGATCAGTTTGTATGGCGGCTATATGCTATGGCAGTCCGAACTAAACAATTAGTTCGGAGATTATACGGTTGACTCGGAAAATAATGCGTGCTAAATTTCATGAAGATATCTTGTCAAATAAAAAAGTTCAGGGTATATGAACTGCTCTCTGTACTCTTTTTATAAAAATTTCAAATGTACACCTCATATATACAAATAAGTATATGTATGAATTTACGTACATATATATTTTTCTAAATATTTTCATCTCCACTACTCGATACATAAATCGCCACATAAAGCGTTTGCAGCTCGTGCGCATGCGCAGCGCATTGTTCATTTTGCGTCGGCAACCATCGGCTTATGCCTTAATTATGCACACTTTTCTGTACTAATGGGCAGTTTTTCGAAGAGTAGAAAAAAGTTGAAAACAAAAACCAATCCGAAAAGGTCGAAAATTAAAAAAAGGTTGTTCGCTGCTCATTTCGTTTCCGCACCATGCAAATAGAGATGTCTTCAAAAAGTAGCGACAAATCGATATAATTAGTACGGCAAAAGCTGACACTAAGCACTGGATTACATACGGATTAACAGAAAAAACGTTTTTGGCTTGCTAGCTGACAAAACGAGTTCAAACGGATCATATTTCTATATACATACATATATACGAATTGTCTGAAATATCGCCTGACCTTAATTATTAAGAGGAAGCAGACTGTTGAAAGCAGGTAAGTAGCTATGCTTAATGGTGGTCTCAGGAAAGTAACTCTTTATAATTCTGAGAGAACATGATTGCAGAAGCTTTTTCCTGTAAAAATAGAGTTTATGAAGATATTGGAGCATGCTTTTAAAATGTTTAACCTCAAAGGAAGAATATATAAAATGATGAAAAACTGGTACAGGTGCAACGAGCCTGAATGCTGGGAATTACGGGAGCCAAAATGAAAAGTACATTAAAAGACTATGGAGCTCAATATCCATCATCAATATACCATGGACTCATTTTTTATATTGAATTGCTTGGATTTGGGTGGATCAATTTGATCTATTTATATATTTGGTAGTGTCTACGAACCGATACCCAGTGATCAGTCTAACTTCGGAATGATAATGCTCAGCACATTAGAGATCTCGAAAAATATATCCACAAGAAGGCTGTTGTCGATATGGGCCTTGCATGGACATTATTATTGGCGAATTTGGCAAAGCCATTCGTCCCAGGTAAAGAATTGACAGTTGTTGAGCAGTTACTTACAACAAGTAACTGATGCAGTTAAGTAATTATCCACTTCCCATCGGGTATAGGGTCCAATAAACAGCGATCGGCTAGTACTGCGCCTAATCTCGTTATGCGACTTAGAAACCAATTTTTGGACAACTTTTCTACAAGATATGATTTGGCAGAAGATTTGCTCGAGTGGAATAGTATCTTTTAGGTCAATATTGGCTTTTTTATTAATAACTTCTTTAAAGTTTAAATTATCATACTAAATACTCTGATGGTTTTAGGCCTTTGGAGTCGGACTTGGCAGCACTACTTAGTATTACTAAGGGTCAAATTGGCAAAACGACTGAAATAGGAAGTCTTTGAGGAATTTAACTCAACATTTTTCACCCCACTAGTGAAGAATTTACCAATGGGTCTGTGGTCAATTGTTTCAACGGCGAAATCTACATATTCGGATCTATATCAGAACTCTCCTAAGCTACCCTAGACTATTCACCTCCTTCAAGGGTTGTTTTAAGGAACAAATTATAGCGGAACACCTCAGGTGTTGGAGCAGAAAACAAGGTATACCAGAAAGTTACTCTTGGTTGATGGTGTACAGACCAAATAGAGTCTACTTTTATATAAGAGGGAACTTAATATTATAATATGGGTTATCAGAGAGCACCTTAAGATTGCACCTTTAGAAAATTGTAAAAGTGAATTCAGCGGAATGAAGAGTATGCGCGGGGAGTGATGAAACGCAGGAACAATATTTTTGAACATGCCTAGCCTTCAGCCGCAAAGACAGGATACCTACCAAGACACTTAAGGCTCCATCTTAAGAAACATTGGAAAGCTGGCTTGAAAAAGTATCAGTTTTTTTAATCAAATCCACTGAGTTAGTGGATAAGGTTTAATTTGGTTACCACCCAGGAACACAATAGGCCCAATGAAGGCTTGAGTGAAACCACCTGCGGTCTGGCGCTCCTGTGCCTCTCGCAATCCAAAGGTCACAAAAGACGCGCTTCATAATGTATCTGGGGAATGCGAATAGCGCTTAAAAATCCAGCAAAAACCAAGGAAAATATACAAATCACTGAAAGTTATCAAAGCCGAGGCTTATAGAAAGTGTATTAAGAACCAGGCTAAACTTTGGCATGCTTTTATGAGCTATTTTAAGGGATTACATGGGCTTCCATGGGTAAAAAATTATTTTAGTGTTACGAACATACACTAATGACAAAGAAATTCTGAAATCTTTGGAAAAAATATTTTAAACTCCGCCATTGCAACGCCATTTCCGGTGACCCCTAAGAAGAAGATGCGCCCACATTGGCAGGATAACTCCTTACAGGGTCATATAAAATGAAAAAATACGTGTTTTAGTTAAATTCTTAACTTAAAACTTGGAAAAAGGAAAAAAACTGAAATTTGCATTTTTCTCAGACATTTTTACAAAAAAAAAAAAAAAATGAAAATCGGTTGAGTAGTTCTCGAGAAATTTTGACAACCGATTTCTAAAACACAGTTTCGAGAAAAACGCGTTTAAAGATTGCGCACTTAGCCTAGCTATCCTCGAGCACACAAGTTTCAAGATGTTTCTCAGATCAACTTGAAAAGTTAGGACAGTATTCTAGAGGTGTTATAGAATTTAGTAAGGTGATAAAAATGATTTTTGTTACAATACGTGAAACTGTGTGTTTTTTGTTTTGTCAATCCGGGTCAAATTTGATCATATGAAAAATTTTTACAGCCTGAGAAGATATATTATGTTTGGCATGATGTTTATAACATACAAAAGAAGCGTCAGGGATCATATAAAGTTTATCGTATATGTACATACATATATACATAAATGATCAACTGAGTCGATTATCTATGTCCGTCTGTCTGTTCGTATGTATATATGTGTAACAATCCTAGTTTTTGATATATCGATCTGAAATTTTGCACAGATATTTTTTTCGCTAATAAGCTGCTCATTTCTGAATCGCCGAAATCGGATCATTATAGCATATAGTTGCAATACAAACTGACCCATCGAAATCACATCCTTGTATCGTAAAATTTTTGTTTTTTAAGAAATTTTAGACAGAATATTATCCAAGACTGAGCTTTAAGTTCTTAACTAATTGTTCAGATCGGACTACTATAACTCATCCCTATAACAGTCAGTTAAAATTAGTTTGTATTATAGTTAAAATTTAATAATTCTTGTTAGCAATTCGACCAAATTTCCATGAAAAAAGCAAGCAAAAATCAGAAAACAATTCTACTCATATCTTCTACAAACGCCAATAAGGAAATGTTATGCACTCGCGGTTGTCAGCGTTAAACACGCCACATAAATTGCATTATCGCCAATCAGCGATAGGAATAATTTAAATCGTGTCACAGCGATGCGCATCTGTTACATTAAAGCCAATCAGTTGATGGTGTTGCAGTGGTGGCTTTGCTGGCCTCTTATCGATACATATTGGCTGATTGGCTGGTGTTGCATCACTGCTGGCAATCAGAGCGGCGCGTTGCAAGCAACTGCTTGTGATCAACGTCGCCTTAGTTAGATAAAGCGCACGACTTTATCAACAGTTGAGCGATAAAGCGATTACAATGCGGGCAAAACACATACATACATACGCACATGCATTTATTGCACAAATATCAGTGTTTGTGTGCTGAAAGTGTTGCATTTATGTGAGCAGTTGGAGCTTTCCTTGCTGATGAGATAAATGATAGCGATTAAACATTTTAATTATCAGTGGATTTCACGCAATTTCTGAGCTGCATGAATAAATATCAGAAACATAATTTTAATTATGTTTAAGTGCCGCCAACAGAATGCAGTCGGAAGCATGACAGGCGTGAGTTTGAAAGCGCCAAATGTGTGCAGTTAGCACAAAGGCTGGTTATCCTTATAAATGCGAGTATATATTGTTGTTATAAAATGAAATTCATTAGTTGCACATGCTCTATAATACTTTTGCTGACCAAATCCGATCACTTTGCAGTATATGTGTACATGTGTGTTTGTTGCAAATGTCATCTTTGCGCTGGTTGATGTTGAGGTCTTCATTAGTGCACAAATGTTGCAAATTCGTTGCCAATCACTTTACTTTTGTTCTTGTTGTTGTATTTACACAAATGCTACATGATTTTGCAATTCCACTTAATGCATTTGCGCGCTTAACGAAATGACAATAAGCACTTGACCACATGACACTAGAAATATATGCATTAGGGTGTGCCCAAAAAAAATATCGATCTTAAATTTTGCACATGTTCTTTTCCTCTCAAGAAGTAGCTAATGTGTTGGAATCGCCGATATCGGATCACTATAACATATGGCTGCCATACAAACTGATCGATCTAACTCATTTCATGAAATAAATTTTTATTTTTCTGCGCAAAATTTGGCACAGATTATTTTCTAAGACAATAAGACAATATGCGAAGAAATTGTTTTAATTTTGACTATAGAATAATTGATTCAATAGAATAAACATATAACAAAATAAGCAAATATTCTCTCTTTTTTACATAAATGAACCACCCATTATTGTTAATATTAGGAAATTAAAATATATAATTTTTTTGTAACCATCGGGTAATAGTTACACGGTATCTAAAAAAAATATTTTTTTTTCGCACACCCTAAAATACAAATAAATATATATATATATATTTTTAATGCTATTCATGAATATACTTTAAATACAAAAATTAAAAACACACATACATACGTATAAAGATTCCTTAGAAACTTCTTCACACGTGTCCTTTCTACCTCTCTAAAATGTGGCGCATGCGCAACTTATGCAATTTCATTAACCTAAAAAATTTTGACAGTCACTCACTCACCCAACAAGTTAGCTATACGTACATAGTATATTCCTGCTGTTTGCAACGAATGCATTTTTTATGCAAATTTCTTTCGGTTACTTCATTTTCTTATACAAATAATATCGCACCGCTGAGCCTTAGAAATAGTTAATAGAATTCTCAAAATTCATAGCTCTACAAGAAAAAAAAAACAAAAAAAAAACAATATATATATATATAATAATGCATAATCCTACTCACCTATTTCCAGGTACTCAAGAGATTTCTTTCATTACAGCTTAAGTACTTTGTGGTTTTCTGTGAGCACTTAGTATTTTCCTTTTCATTTGTTGCAGCGTGTTGCGCAGCATAGCTAATTTTTGGATTATGTCTTACACGCTTCCCTCATCTTTGCTGTTTCTTCAAGTATATTAAAAGCAAATATTTTTGGAACATAATTGCACTGTGGGTGGCAAAGTAGAAATTTATATAGTCATCATACAATATTATAATGAGTAGTTTTAGCAATGCATGACTAATTTTAGCAACAAAAATACCGTGAAAATATGAATAATGAGTTTAAAAATACTTTTATTCATGTAAGTATACATAAATTCTAGAAGACAGGGCAGGTATTCTCCAAATTTTAAAATAATAGTTAGATAAGAGATTCTATTCGAAAATTTAAAAATAATAAATAAGAATTTATAGGTCAAAATAATAATGGAAATGAAGATAATATTTATTTATTTATTTATTAACGCATTCAGCAAGTATGCATAGATTTTATTTTTCTTTTACATGTTGAGTATTAAGAGAGCAATTTTCGAAGAATAACAGTACTTTAAAGAAAAGAAAATAATAACAAATGTTAGAATTATGCATTAATATTAAATAACTAAATCAAATAAAGTGTTCAAAAATTAATTTAATATAATATAATTACTATATCAGAAATATACAATATATATAAAGAACAATAAAGAAAATAATTCAAAACAAGCACATAATGCTCTCAGAAAATGAACGATTCAAAGCAAATAAATTAAAAAAGAAATAAATAAAATAAAAATAATTTAATTAAAGTTAGTAAATTGTAAATATAATATAAATTTAATTATTTTTAATTTAAATGAAAAAATCATTTCTCAATTTAGAATATTGAATAAATATATGAATAATTATTTTAAATTATTACTCTACATACATAAGTTTAATATCAGTAACTTTTATATGAATTATTTCAGGAAATCATTAATGATAATATTTAATAACTAAAATAAAGTGGTAAAAAAACTTATCAAAAAAATTCTATATTAGAAATATACAGTCAATATAAAAACACAACCAAACAAAAAATGTGAACTATTGAAAACAAAATAAAATTCAAAAAAATAAACAAATGTTAACAATTAATTTAACTAAAATACAAAAATATACATAATAGAGATAATTTAATTAAGGTTAAAATTGATTAAAAATGTATATAAATTTAATAATTTTATAAATTTAAATGGGAAAAATAATTTTTCAATCTAGAATATTGAATTGAAAATATTGAATAAAAATAATTATTTTAAAATAATTTTAGGACAGCGTTAATGTTTTTAAACAAATTATTTCTCTTCAAATCCATTTCAAACATATTTTTTAAGCATTTTGCAACTAATTTTAGAACTTTTAGTAAGAAGGACTATAAATATATCTTATTTTCTGCTCTTCTTTCTCCAATATATTATATTAATTTATTATTGCAAAAACTATTATTTCTTATTATATTTACTATTCTTATTTTAATTATAATAATATATTTTGTTCTTTCCGTTTAATTTTGAAAAATTGATTTTTAGAGAATAGAATATATGCACACTATTTTCTATATAATTGGAGACTAATATAAACTTATGTACAAAACATATGGGCAGTTTAAACCTCTACCTTTGACACACTTTCTAAGCTATTTACATTTGGTAATGTTCTATATCCGATTCTCGCTATACTACACACAACTAGAACTTTAATATTTTTTTTGCATAAAATAAAATAGCCACACAGACTTACCCATATGTAACAAAGCTCTGCTACTATATATACTATGTATGTACTCACATATGTATGGAAATGTAGATATAAATATATTTGTGCTTATGTTAAAGCTCATACATATACATATTATAATTTTAGATTTAAGTATATACATTATACAATCCTCTCAATTTGAATTTATTAATAACTGCAAACAATTTACCATTATAAAAAATAACTAATTTTTAATTCTAATCTCTATAGAATATTCACTAAAAGAATTTTACACTTGGTAACTAATCTGATATGTGGGCATACGCATACGTCTCCATATGAGTATATACGTATGTAGAAACGCAATACAAATGCTGCTAACTAAAATAGTCAATTATACTTACTACCACTAACAAAGCTCTGCTGCAGCTACGCGAGGCGGTAGCGTCAATTGATTCTAGAACCTACGGTAGCAATTGTTTTGTCTGCTCCTTCGATGTAGCAGCGCTAAGTGAAGAAAACACATATTCACACAAATATGCATAACAGCCGAAACGCGCTCCTATCGGAATTTAAATTGGCAAAATGTAGTATATGGCATATGTACTACACTGTCCAGATAACATAACGCATGCACCGTACACAAAAAAATACACAATAAACTAAACAACTAACTAACATTTAACTTTTAAAACACTATACATTTTTATATTTACACATTAAACTTAATTTTAAGTTATCAAATTTATAAACGTTCATTTCGCGAGTTCCGTTTATTCTTTTCGTGGCCTAATTGACAAATCTACTTTCGTACTGTAACAACAGGTGCAGAGCTGCATTGTTTGTGTAAAATTTAATTCAAAATTCGAACATCACCATAATTACCCATTATACCTGTTACATCATTTTAATTGAAAATAATTGATAAATAAATATAAGAAAATTGTAATATTATAAAATTATAACTATTTTATCAATTATTAATATACATATATGTATGTATAGAGATTTCACATATGAAGTCTCATAAAGTTTTAAATTATAACGATCCGAAAACATAGCGTAAGGAGTTGTATTTGCATAAACTTATTTTAGTATGCAATCTAACAACACATATTTTGAACTACTATAAAAATTTATGATTTTATGATTTTACAAGGCTTTATGACACGTTGTGAGTACGCCAATTAAAATTATAAATTTAAAAATAATATAGAATTTTTTATATTTTATAAACAATTGTTATTTATATGCAATTTAAGTTATTCGAACTTACGTTTTTTAATTTTAAAACATTCGCTCCCTAAAATATTTATTACAAAATTAAGTAATATTTACAAATAATTCAAATCGGATCTGATAACCGGTTCTAATTAGCATAAGTTCTGTGTAATATGATGTAATTTAAAGTTATTCGAATTTTTATTTTTTAATATGAAAATATTCAATGCAAAAAAATGTGTACTTATATATAAAATAATTTAGTAATAGTTATATAATTTAAATTGAACCTGCTAACCGGTACTAATTAACATAAGTGATTAGTAATTAAATATTATCTAATAACCTCTAATACAGCGCTGTGCTTGTGTCCTCCCTTTGACAGTTATTCTTTATTACCGGTACAGTATAAACGGAAATCTATTTTGTACAAAAGCGTAAGAGTGAAGAAAGTGGCAATAAATCGCAAGATCTATTGCGAAAGCGAGCGAGCTGTAAGCGTTCTACATAAATGTACATACGTATATGTATGCATACGTGTATTTACTTATACTTATGCGCATATGGATGATGATGTAGGCGTAAGTATCGCAAAAAATTCAGTACTGTGTGGTAAGCTATGTTAGCCGAACAGACTTACGCATACTAGCAAAGCTCTGCGCTAGCTCTTGCGCTAGTCAGTAGCGACGGTGGTTTCTAGAACTAACGCTTAGTGCGACAAATGCTGTACCTATGCACGCAAGGGAAGAATACATACATAAGTATTTTGTATACATACTTCCTCAAACAGCAGAAACATACGAAAATTTGCTGTATCCGACCGGCACTTCCACTGGAAACAAAAGGAATAGTTCGCAATGTCAGTTTCCACGACATCCGTTTATGCGTTTGTTCTTAATTTGACACTTTTCGTGAATTCCTACGTTATTACAGAGCTGCATGCGGGGTACACTATTCAAATTCGAATTTGGATATTTAACCGTGATTAGTACCAGTTTCGGGTACCAATTTGTGTTTTTATAATAAATTTTTAAAGAATTCAAATTTATTTATGTTTATTTAGGAAATTTAATTAATAACTAATGAACCAAAATATATAATTTTTAAATAAAATAATTATTTTTAGTATCTTCTGAAAGCATTCTACTTGGATATATCAGCAAACGTATTTTTCGAAAAACGGAAATTCATAAATAATTGTTTAGGAAATATGAACATTTCTAAGTTCTTCTAAGGGCTTAAAATATACATAATCCTATCTACATTTAATTATTTTTAATTATATTGTTTCAGTTAGAAATATTTAATTAATGAATTTCCATCCAATTTGTAAATAAGAACATATTTTCTTAATTAATTTTTAGAGCAAAAATTTGAATTGCAAATAGAGCATTTAATTTTTAATTTCAAAATTAAAACAAAAATGTAAAAAATTATAAATAAAAATTTAGAAAAAAAATCAAAATTGTTTAATTTAAAAAATCGCAACCCTTAATTAAAAAGTTTTTTTTAAGCACTTTCAATAAATCCACACGCTCTGAATGATCTTTTTCTGCCAGAAAGGGCTTTAATATACTTGGATTAAGACCTTGTTGTAAAAGAAGTTCAGCTATTTTGTTCAATTAATTAAAAAAATATACCAGAAGAGCCAAAAACTGAAACAAAATTGTTTTAATTTTCAGTGTTTTTCATATTTAAGCATTTATAGTATTAAACTTTTCAAAATTTATTGTAAATACATAAATATATTTTTTGCTAAAAGCTTTGAAAAGGGTAATTTTTTGGGTATAACCTATTTTGTAATATTTAATGACTTTTTATATTTTACCATTGATTGGATTAAGAACTTTTGTCTAATTGGCACAGAAAATCTCTTAAAATGTAACAACAATTTTATTAATAACCATTAAACATATGTAATCACAGAACGGCATTCCTAACAAATTAAGAAAATCCTATAAACAAATTTTATCAAACAATCAATCTAAATTTTCTCCGTTTTTATTTATATATTTTCCAGTAAAGTAACTTAAGAAACAATTTATTATTACATTCACTAAACCACAGATACTTTTTTAATACAATTTTAATCAATTTTACAAAATTTTTGCAATTTTTTTCTATAAGAAACTCGATAGTAACCGGTTGCAATTAGTAATTGTAATTATCAACATTACATTAACTATAGCAAATGCAGCACTGCACTTGTGTGCCTTTATCATTTGCGTTCTAAGTTGGCGGCGCAGTTACATTAAATCGTGCGTGCGTTATAAAGTTTATTACAAAGTGTTTTATTTAATAGTGTTAATTGCAATTAATTGAGCAGTAAAACAATTAACAAAGTGCATTAATCATTTTGCAATAGTTTAATAGTTTGTTTAGTGTAAATAGTAAAGTAATTTTTGTGAGTGAAGTGAAAAAACGAGTGCGGTCAAGAAAAAAAATCGGGTGCGCGACCGGTAGATCGTATGCGTTGTTGATATGCTAAGCAAATTAGCGGACATTCAAAAGGTGCACGCAGCAAAACACGAAGTGGCAGTGATCGTCGTAGATGTACGAGGATGTATGTATGTAAGTATTTTACTATGATTTCACTATGCCAAAATTACACATATGTATACATTTATATATAAATACATATATACATAGTTTTACGCATATTATTAGGTACATATTTATATGAATACAAATTAACTAAAACACTTGCAGCTAATTAATTTTGTTAATTTTTGTGATACTCATTGTGAAATTTAACATTTTATAAAGGTTTAATTGGAAAAAGAAGAAGTAATAAAACAATTAAGAAAGTGATTTAATCATTTTTAAGTTAGTTTTATTGTTTGCTTAGTGTTAAAATAAGTTTAAATATTAAAAGAATTTAGTGAGTGAGGTGAAAAAACGAAATCAAGAAAAAGCCCGAGCGCCGAAGTCTAGTAGCGCGTCGGTAGTTAGTTTTGTTGGTATGAATTTTGATCACACGGAAAGACTGCAAATAAATATAGCAAGGCACGAAGTGGTAGAAATGACGTTGAGTGGCATATGTACATATGTATATGCGTATCTAAGTAAAATACAGCAAAGCTTCATATTCACATGCATACTTACATACATATTGCAACTGAATATGCGTAAAGTCTTGCATTGCATAATAGCTTTATTGCTGATATTTTTATTCAGTAAATTTATTAAGTAAATATTTTTTTATATTTCCAAATTAAGAAATAATACCAAGTTCAATTTAAGTTAAAGAAAAACTAAAAACAATATTTTATTTTGTGCTTAATTGCTTAGTTTATTTAATGGAAATATGCGTGTACATAGGTCCATATATAGACGTGTATGCAGTGAATTCCAATATACAAAAATAATCGTACATATATTTTATTCAAGATAGCGAATTTTACAAACAAATATTTTAATTTTTAATTCTGACTGTGTGGATTACGAATTGAAATTTTAATTTTTAACTGCCATATTTTATATTGGAATTCATTAAAAAAATCGAAATATAAAACTCATAAAATGAAAAAACTCACAAAATTTAATATTGGAAATTTATTTTCATTAAAAAAATCGAAATAAAAAGCTCATAAAATATAAATTGATTTAAAAACTTAAATGTAATATAAAAAGTTCCAAACTTCGTTTAAATTTTATTAAAAATTAAGGTGACCAATATGGTAAAAAACGAAATACAGAAGCGCAAATTTTTTTTTATTTTTAAATTTTTTAAAAATTAAAATATTTTTATTTTTTCAATCCGATTTGTTCCCTCATTTTGGCATAGAATTTTTAAAATTATTTTCAATTTAAATATTCGCCAATAACAATCAACAATTTGAATCGAAATATTCACTCATTTTCCTTTTTAATGCATTATTTGCAACACTGGTTTTAATTAGTCAAACAAACAATTGCATTCGCCCAAGAGAAACACATTTATGTTCATGCATAAATATGTCAAACAATTTAACACTCGCCTTTGAACATTTTTCAAAATGCTGTCAGCATACTCCCACTAAAAGCTACCAAGGCAGTATGTTTATTGAAAAATTATCCGCACATTGAGCGCTGCAATTGTTGTTGCATTGGTCTAACGACGAAACCGCGTTGCCATAACCATGTCATGTGGCTCATAAACTGCCTATCATGACTTACAATAACCGACGGCTATGAAGCGCAATCAATCGTTTGCTGACAAACGCACGCCGCGCCGAATGGGGGGGTGGGAAGGCAGTTAAACAACTTAGCGCCATGAGCGCAAAAACTTGAACAAGACAAAACGTTTGGCAAAATGAAGTTGCCCGGCAGCAGATCAGCCAGTAAAGATCGCTGTGATTGTGCCGTCACACAATGGAGTTGTAATATGTAGCAAGTAATCGAGCTCACACAACAGCCGTCGCACTTTGAAGAAGTTGGCAGTTAGTTGAAAGTAGAGCGCGGCTTTTTGTGTGCGGCGCTCATTGTTTTTGAAATATCCTACACATTTTAGCCGCAAGCCTTGCAGCCGCAACTGGCAAAGGGTTCATCAGCTGTGTAACTTAGACATCACAAGAGTGACGGCCAAAGCACTGACATCGCAACAACACAAAGTTGTTGTAGACTGATATACCGTCGCTTGCTGTCGCTGAGCTGTCGGTGCTGTTGACCAGCCTTTAAGGTCTTTATTTGTTTTAGTGCGACGTAAATGTTGTTTGGACGTAGTACATGTTCTCTTACTGACAGACTGTAGCATTAGATTAACGTGTATTATCCCGCGGTAAATGGCGCTATTATCGGCAAATTTAATGTCGGCCAAACGGATGGCTGCGTACGCGACTTGCTGGACGGCATGCCGTGGCTTAAACTTTAAAGTGCATGAACATACAAAAAACACCGGAAGCGTTTTCTACTAAACACCTTCTTAGAAATTATCCACCTCTTCTTGTGTTTGGTAGAGATACTTATGTACATGTTCGTGTGTTGGTTGCCTTTTTCCCATATGGCTTTTCATATTGCAGTTGTCTGTAGGCTATTTGCTCTGTGTTAAGAATCTGTTGGTTTTTGGTAGCGTAATTTAACCAGAAAATTTGTGTAATAAATCAAGTGTCAGTGTTGACATTTGAATTTTTCGTGGTGACGAAGGGTTTTTGCAAGCATAGAAATTTAGACACCTCGGTATATGTTCATTATACAGCAGCTTTTACGTCTGTTGTTAAGTTAAAAGTGTAAGAAAAGCTCTACCTTAAATTCAAATAAATTATTATGTTATTTATGAGGTATATTTTAAGAATTCTAATTAAGTTCTTGAGTGCTGTATAAGGGAACAGACAAGACCTATGCAACATTTTCCAAAGCAAAAATTATTTAGTTTTCAGCATTGTATTTTCAGCCAAAAGGTTTAATATATGTTTATATGTATGTGGAGATCTCCGTATTGCCTTCAATTCACTCATAGGTACGAGGTGTGTTGAGTATAACGGAGGCTATAATATATTCCTCGGGCTTGGAAATTCCACTTATGAAAACTTTCTTTTTCATTATGTTGTCATAGGGTAAAGAATAAAACCGTTCAAGAAAATACCAATATTTCTTCCAAAGCTTAGGAATTTCATTAGGCATCAATTTTGCTTTCAAAATCAGTAACTGAATTCAAAAATGTTTAAGAATACTCGATTTTAAAAACATACAAGTGGGAACACATTAGTCCCATGAACTCCAAAGTTTGGTTAATAACACGTTGATATTTTGTGTGGCCACCAGACGACTTTTTTAAGCGACAGCTACAACAATTCATTTACAAGTATAGTTATTGAAGCTTCTTTTTCGGTAATTTTTTTTTTTTTAATAATCCAAAGGTGCTTAATATGGTTCAAATCTGGCGACTTGTAGGGCCAGTCGAAAACTCGTACTTGGTAATCGGATCACTATCCTGCAGACGTTTTAAAAATCACTGGCTGGAAACAGGTTTAGATCCATAGTCTCTTGGCAAAGTTGTTCAGAGTGATCCATAGAACATTTACCGAAGATGCCATTTTTTTGGCACCATGTATATGACTAATGTACATGCCCTTCAATTCCGAAAAAATGTTAACAGTAATCATTGATTACTTTGTCTGTAGCAGTCGCTAATAAAAGAGGCGAGCTCGGCAATTTTCGTTTCCGGATTTTTATCCGACCAAGGATTATAGAATTAAGAAAGTCGGGAACACTCCTCGAAACTACAATAACAAACAACAGTGTCAATGTTTAAGAAAAATATTCTATATAAATTATGACAAAAAAGTATCCGGAAATTGCAAACAAAACGCAAAATATTTAATTATTCATCAATATTTATTTTATTGCTCTCAAAGTAACTATCAACAGATATAATACACTTGTGCTAACGATTTTTCCAGTGTTTGATACACTTTTCGTAAGCACTTTTTGAGATGGCTTTCAGCAAATTTTTTTATCTCTTCGATCGACCGAAAACAGGTTCAGTTCCACGTCGAGGCAATTTATTTTGGGCAACTAGAAAAAATCACACGGAGCAAAATCTGGTAAATACGGTGGTTGATCGTTGATATTTGTTGCTTTTTTGGCTTTAAACTCGGCCACAATCGTGGCTCGATGCGTAAGTTCATTATAATCGAGTAAAATCCGTGACTTGTTCCTCCACATTTCTGGCCGTTTTCGACATATGTCACGCAAACGAGTCAGTATAGTCAAATAGAACTCCATATTAACCGTCTGTCTCTCCGGAACAAATTCATGATGCACCACACCACGAATATCGAAAAAAACAATGAGAATCACCTTGGTTTTTGAGCGGCTTGGTGTGTTTTTTTTATCTTTCGGTCCGTTTTTCCCCTCCATTCCTATGATTGTTGGCTTATTGTATGTCAAACACATAAACTCGTGCTCATCGGCAAAGCACTATAAAGCATGTCAAAAGTGAAAATTTAGCTTTATCGGGTCGAACAAGAAAACGTTTCATACCCAAAATATCCACTAAAATACTCGAACGGACTCGCAAGCTCTCGTGCCATCTCTCTAACGCTTGCCTGACGATTTCCAAGCACCATATACCTCACTTTTTTAATATTTTGAGTTGAAGAGATCGAAGGTCGTCCAAAACGAGCCATGCCTTCAACGATTTCTCAACCGTCACCGTTTCTGAAGGCTTTGTACCGCTCGTAGGCTTATGTTTTTGAAAAAACTGAATCACCATGAGCCTTTTCCGACATTCGCACCGATTCCGTAGACGAAATTTGGTTAGATGTACAAAATTTGAGATAAACTCTTTGTTCGTTAATATATCATATTTGGCATAGTAATTAAAAACAGTTCTAAAACAGCCTTGGCCTTAGGTTAGGCTCCAAGCTCATTGAATTGAACAAGCTACATTTGCTTCGGATAGCGTGATCACCCAAAATCAAATGGGATAAGTTGATTGGCCGATCTTTTGCAAATACTTGGAACTGTCATAAACAGTAAATTCGTTTCTTTTTGATATTAAATTGTTTACAAATCTATTTTTCTGCTGTCATTGATAGGCATTTCCGGCGCTTGTGACCCTATTTAGTGAAACTGTCTGCCACATTTTGTGTACTTTACTCAAATTTACATGTACTCTTTTTATCAGAAACATCTGTACAACAAATCTATGTGCTAACTGTATAGGCATTACTTTGCCACGTTTAGCAAATATGGGCTATTTTGTACAATATTTTGCATATTTCTATGACATATTTGCATAGCTGCAGTACCATTTTTATTTCTGCTGCCCTGAGCAGGCGCAATAGAACTAGAACTATTTTGATACCAGGAAACAGCTGTCATATAAATAGGCATTAGATACCAATGCTAAAAATAGATATGTTAAAAATATACAAATTTTTCCTTTTTCAAAAAATTTTTTTTAAGCTTTTTTTTTAGTTTTTTTAAATTTTTGCAATTTGTTTCCTTCATAATTTAACGGTTTCTGATTGGATTGTCAAGCGATTGTTTTCGCAAAAGTAAGCCACGCCTCAAGTGAAAAAAAAAATTCCGACTCAAATCAATAAAATGATAAATAATTTTGCCAATCACCGAGCAACGATCGACCATCGAACAAAAATTCACGAAAAAAATTGTATCGATCAAAACCGACACCGCCATAACTTTGCGTGGGTGTTACATATACTGCCTGCTTGGGAATTGGCAAACTCAAATAAAGAGCGCAAAAATAAAATTGTACTTTTTCAATTTTATTTTGAATGCTAACGTCTTCATTCATCTTATGTAAAAAAAAAGAATCCACACCCACCCACGCATACTTAAGTGATCGTCATGCCACTTTTATTGAGGGTCTTCAAAAATTTCACATTCTAACTCATTGAACCAATTTATTATTCACTTGAATCTAATGTTGTAGATAAGAAAAATGTTGTTTGCTTATTTGTGAAAGGATTTGAGCGTGCTGAGCCGGCAAAAAATAGGCACACTTTCAACACGCGCGATAAAGAGTGCAACAACGCCACCTCTGACGCCCTGCGTGCGCGTTGGAAGCCACCGCCGCTTGACGAAACATGCCACTTACTTGTGTCGATATGTTGTCGCACAAGAACTCTATGCTACTTATCCATGTAAAGTCCAAAAAAAAAACGAACTGCTTCCAACGTAAAACGCTCCCCACACCGTCTTTGGCCGCTGGCGCTGTTGTTTACCCCAAGCCGGGTTCATGTTTACATTGGCCCCAACCACCAATCGATCCATTCAATCAAACAGTGAAATCGATCGACCAACCACCAGACGACAAGCGATCGTCGGCCACGGCTTGTGTGTAGGCGGACGAACACACATACATATGCTACAGACACGTTTTTGTTGACCGAGCGCTCCACCGATCGATCGATCGTTCGTCGCGTGTTGAACATTGCGTGGGTGGATTAATTGACAACCTGGTGACTTAATATATCTGTGTCACATTGGGATGTCTGTGTGTTTGTTGTGTGTTTACTGTGCTCGCCGGCGACGGTGGAGCAACAAGTCGGGAATTATATGCCTACAAATGTGTCTACATGCAACTTGTTTGTTGTTTCCGTGTCATTTTCAATTCATTTTTATTTTATATTAAATCTGTCAACACTTTGTTAAGTAAATACACATACATACTCATACATATATATTTATGATATTTGCCGAGTGTGTCAGGCACGGGCATTGAAGTGCTCATGTGTGCTTGTGTCTGTGTTGTCATGCCACCAGTCGGGCCAAGCGATAAGCCTTCAATAAAAAGTAGAAAAAATGTTGCTCTATTTGTTGCGATCAAACATTTGAATTTTCGTGATAAAAATTAAATGTTGAAAAGTGAATTGAAAGTGAAAAGGGTTGGCATGTGATATGCTAATATTTGACCGTTGCATACTTGCAGCTAAATAAGTTATAAAGTGTATTTTATATTATATGGTATTACAGTTTGAATATATTTTATAACTAATTGAAATAGAAAGTATATTTGAAGTAAATACGTAGAGGAAAAGCTGTATTGTCGCCTAAGTAACTCATAGATATATTAGAAATTATTATCTGAAAAGAATATATTAAATTTTTCACGAAATTAGCAAACGGCGGAGACCTTATAAAGTATATATGTATATACAGGGTTTCCAATAAGAGTGATATGCTTTCCTTAAAAAGTAAACACCAATTGTTGAAGAAATTTAAAAGTTTTTTATTTAATGAGAAGTACTATCGATACAGATTTCTCGACTTCTTTTGAAGGAACGAATTCGATGAACCCAATTTTCGAATAGTTTTTCGACTAAATCGAGACGTATGTCATAAATAGCACCTTCAGTAGTGACTTATAAAGCTTGAAGAGAGTCTGATTTATTGTTAAAGACTTATGACTTGCAATAACTCTACAAGAAGTAGTTAAATGGTGTTTAATCACAACTTTTTGGGGGCCATTCAATGTTATAATTTCTTTGAACAATTGAATCTCAAAACTTTCCTCGCAATAACTCGGTTGTTGCAAGTGTTGTGTTTCACGTAGCTCCGTCTTATTGGAACCAGTTGTTGTCAAGATCAACTTTTTCCGATTGCGGCCATAATAAGTTGGTTATCATCGATCTATACCGCTCTCCATTGGCAGTAACGGTGTCACCAGCTTCATTTCGGAAGAAGCACGGACCTATGATTACACCAGACCAAAAAGTAACTAATTTTAGGTTGACGTAACGTTTGTTCATGAATAATTTGAGTGTCGTCATCGTTTTCAAGTTGTTACAAGGCAAAATCACGTCGTTTAGGTGATCCAATGGCTTCAGTTCTTGAGTAAGAACAATTTTATACGGATATGTTGTGATTTGAGACAGTCTCAATTGCGGTTTTCTGCAAAACTTGCCTGTGCTTAAGCCTTATTTTCATCGGTATAGTATGTGTGATAGCTATAACATAATATGCTATAATATCCAATAGCTTCGGTGTAAATTATTAAGAAGCTATTTGAGACGAAGAGAACTGTGCAAATTGTTAGATCCATATCTCAAAAGGTGGGGGACTAGTTTGTGTATATACAGACAGAAGGACATACTTACATTAGAGCGGATCTAGGGATCATTCTGAACATTTTTTCTCAGGAAACTATGGGCCTAAAACCGGTTTCATGACAACAATTCTTAATGCGAAATACAAAAATTATGAATGATCGGTTGTATGGGAGATATAAGACATGCTTGTCCAATCTAATCAATTCCGACAAATGATTAAAACATATTTTTATAATCCCTAAAAAGCTTCGCCTTAATAATTGGTGGCTCGAAACCAGTTGTAGACCCATAGTCCCTTAGGTAAAGTTATTTAGGGAGATCCGTAGAACATTTTTCGAATATGTGAATTTTTCATTTTTTTGGCTCCCCGTAAATCGCCGCGCTCTAATAATTAGGATCTCCTTTTTCTTTTGGGTATTACCGACAATCGAGGTGCAATAGAGTTCAGACCAAATTTCAAGCTTAGCTTTTTAGATTTGATGAAGAGATTCTGATAAAATGGCTCTCAATCTAGAACGGATGCCTCTCATCGAATTTTCGATTTCAGTTTCAAAATGTCTCGTTTTCTTTATCTCTCCTTCTGCAACAATTTCTATTTTTTATGACGGCATCTACATATCTCAGAAAATATCAGTTCGGGATTAGCTTTTGTGTTTGTCGATCTCGAGCTTTGCCAAGCTGCGTTCCATTTCCGTTTCAGGATTTGTTTTTATCGTTAAAATAGCGATCGTTTCGCTTCAAGTCTTAGCCAAGATTTTCCACCTCCGTTTCAGGTTCATTCTCAATTTTTCGATTTTAGACAATGTTTTTTACTAGAGTTTCAGTATTTGCTCTAAGTCCCTAACGACTCTTTCCTTAATTTAATAGTGAGTCAGGTTTGCACATCATCAAAGTCTTAGTTTTCTCTCGATCATTACCGTTCTCAGCAATGCCAATTCAAATTACAAATTTATCACTCAAATATTATTTCTTTCTGATTTCATTAGAAAATAATGCACTTTCTCACAGGTTTGCGAATTTTTATTTCTTTTGCCTGTCAACTTTAATTATCGTATATCATAATCTATTTGGAACTAAATTGGGGTGAAATATGAACAAATTCCGTTACAGAACAAGAGAAGCTGAAGACCTTCTCAAATGTAACACGATCGATTTATCACGAACGACAGTAGCGATGTTACACGAGAACTTGCCGCTACTTCGCTTGAATCTTTTGTGATTTACCTGTATATAAAATGAGACGATATAAAAGAGAAAGCAACATTACTGAATTGCAATAGAAGAGCAAACGAATTGACATTTCAACGCTTGATTTTTTTGTGATTTCTTTCATCCATTATTAACATTTCTACATATAAAATTGAATATTCTATATATTTTTGCCTGCCACGGCACTATTTTTGCGGTCAAAGATCATTGATTATGTTGCATTGAATGCATCGATCAATTTGGAGCACTGTGAAAAATGAAATAAAAAAATGTCTTTTCGAAAAACAAAAATCGACAAAAGAAAGTTAGAAGATAATACAGTTAGAACTGCAGTGTGTCTGTGCGATTGACGGCAAAAATAGATTTTCACATGAGTGCACAATTTCGCGATTTCGTACAGACACTTGAAAACTAGACAGAAGACACAAACTAGAATAAGCAGGACACAAAACGCAAGTAAACTATGGATGATTGGCTCGAATACTGTACTGGGTTTGGTTTTGTGACTCCTCATTATTGTCATTCAATTGATTTTGTATGGCTATTTGATGATCAATATTTATGAGACATGAAATTCGGGTACATATGAAATGAATTGAGTCAGAGTTCAAGTGATATTTTAGGTGTCTAAAGAGAGTACAAAAAATATTGCAAACAAAGAAACTCAAACCGCAGTCCACTTTCGCTTATAAAGTCAATAGTTTTTTGTCATTATGGATGCTTTAATAAAATACATTTATCAAAAGGAATTGAGAAATTTTATGACTTTATAGAAAAGTGTGCTCGTGTCGTAGAATTCTTTGTGATTTATCAGAACAGTTTTGTACCAAAGTCAAGAATTTCTTTCCGCAATTTGAACTTCGGAGAGATCATGCCCAAAATATAAGGTGACATTGTATTTCTTTTGAAATTTCTTTATTTATTCTTCCAAATCAATTTCATTCCCTTCAAAGTAATCCCCTCCCGATGCAATGCACTTATGTCAACGGGTTTTCCTATCTTCGAAACACTGGTTGTCGTCACTTTCCGGTATGGCCTTCAGTTCCGTCTTCGCTGCGGCTTGAATCTCCTCTATCGTATAAAAACGGTGTCCCCGGAGCGGTCTTTTGAGCTTCGTGAACAGCCCGAAGTCGCAAGGCGCCAGATCAGGTGAATACGGTGGTTGCGGAACGGTATGGGTTGAGTTTTTGGCGAAATGATCACGAATTACGAGGGCAGTATGGGATGGTGCATTATCGTGGTGTAAAAACCAAGAGTTGTCTTTCCACAATTCCGGCCCTTTTAGGCGAATAGCGTTACGCAAACGACGCATAACGTTCAAATAATATTCCTTGTTGACTGTTTGACCGGTTGGAAGGAATTCATAATGCACAACACCACGATAATCGAAGAAAACTGCCAACATGACCTTGATTTTTGAGCGACTTTGGGGCGATTTTTTGGTCTCGGCTCCCTTTTGGCACGATATTCACTCGATTGGTCGGTTGTTTCGGGGTCGTAAGCATAGATCCAAGTCTCATCGCCTATTATAATGCATTTCATGACACCCTAGTAGTCGGAAAGCATCGTTTTACACTTCAACGCGACGCCTTTTTTCCGAAAAGTTCAATGTTTTCGATACCAGTCGAGGTTTGACTTGCTTGCGGCCTAAAACATCCTTCAAAATGGTATTGGCTGAGCCTTTCGATATGCCAACTTCATCAGCAAGGTCTCTAATTGTTAATCGACGGTTTTTCGACACCAAATCTTTGATTTGTTGAACGTGAGCTTCGTCGGTTGAGGTTGATGGTCGCCCTGGACGCTCTTCGTCTTCGACACGTTCACGGCCGGCTTGGAACTCACTATACCACTTGTAAACATTTTTTTTAGACATAGCCTCATCACCAAAGGCTTTCTGCACCATCCTCAACGTATCCGCAGCAGAAAATTGATTCCGTAAACAAAATTTAATGCAAATTCTTTGCTCAGCAAATTTCGTCATAGCAAAAAACGAAAAACTCACTTTTAGCAGCTCACAAAACGACACGTATTTCAAACACTAATGAATATTTTGTCATGAAATTTGACATAGATGTGACTGATAGTACTACGAACCAAAAAAAAAAATAATTCTTCAAATCCTTCGACGCGCGCAGTTTAAATTCAAACCTTATTTTTTGGACACAGTAGTATATACGCATTTTGGACACGCTTGAAACGAGAGTCCTCATTAGTTCTTTTTACGGAAACCCTAAACCAAAGTAATAGAAGTTTCAAATTTAAGGTTTAGTAAAAATTAATCAATTATTTTTGCATTAAATTTAGTTTTAGTCAGTATAGTTAAAAGAAACCGATTGAGGTGAATAATGCATCCCTTTTCGATAACTTTATGCTATTTCAAAGGTAATTTCATAATGCCATTTCCATAGAAACCCTCGTCCCTATTGGCAAACATTTATACAAGCGATTTTCACAAGCTGTTCTTAAGGCGAATGTTTCATCAGCAAAATCTTTTGCCATAGAAGTTCGGATTAGAAGGTGGATGCACGAAAATCTCCCGACCAAATCTCGGAGCTTTTGAAAAGTCACTGTTGCTGTACTTATGGGCGATTGCTTCCCCTAGGCGGTCCTATTGCTGACAGTATAGGTCCGAATTAGAAGTTTGGCTCAAAATATATATATAGCACAACGTTCTTAAATGTCAATCCGGGCTCGGCTACTGTTTTCACTAGCCCACCGCACTTAGACCACGATCTTTTTCCGTTGACGGTGCCGTAAGTGAAACATTTTTCATTAGCACTGATTATTTAGTTATTTGATTCAGATTCGATTTTTTGGCGATTAACAGATGGAAATTCTATTTATCGTGTCGGATCCATACAAGGATTTCTGTTTGTACTATTCAGCCTTATTTCAACGGGCCCGAATGGTTTATTGTGCAATCCATGTCTTCTGGGTAATAGATAGAGTACTCACATGATGGTCAGACTTAGAGATTTCCAATATTTTATCGACATTTTCAACAATTACCTTTACCTAATGTCTTATAGCCCAATTGTACTCGCTCAACACGTGATACAGAGCACAAAAGCCATAATTGAAAATGTAATGGATTTATTGCTGTAGAACTACTCCTTTTCCTAAAATTTGGATTTTGTTTTCATTGAAAAATATATAGATAATTCTTCCAAAAACATCTCTTTCGGAGACTGAAGTCACAAAAAAACATAAAAAAGACTTCGTTATTCATAAACCAATTGTGATAAATTTTTTTCTAAATTATAATATATGGATAAATAAATATAAGAAAGTTTAAAAAATTGTACATGAGATTTGGAGCTTATTATTTATAATCTCAGAACCCTTCTAGTCTTCTAGACTTTGAAGATATTTAGGCTTCTTTCTACAATCAAATTAATTATTTTCAATTCTTGTCAAGTTATTGCTATTGTATCAGAGTATTTCAACTCTCATTATCCCTGTCAATTTGATTTGAGATTTTACTTATTCTACAGACTAAGGCTAAGTTAGGCTTTCCCCAAGCCGATTGAAATACCTCGCCTGTCGAAACCAGATGCACCCTTCTACTCCACAATATATTGGAATCGATCAATTTTAAAACTCTTTTGTCAAAACCTTCGCTTGTGTTAAAATTTTTTTTTGTTCCACAACTTCGCCGCTAATTTTTAACTGATATGGAAATAATAACTTAAGAATCATTTCAATTAAAAGAAGCGCTCAAACTTGAATATAATATCATCTACGAATACAAGGTACCTGCTTTTATATACTCAGATTGTCTGTGGACTTGAAAGATGACCTTAGATAAAAAAAAATGTGGGGAAAAATGGGGAAGAACAATGACGCAACCACGGATATCGAAAAAACAATGAGCATCGCCTTGAGTTTTGAGCGGCTTTGGCTCGTTTTCTTGGCTTCGGCTCATTTTCCATTACGATCATTGTTGATTGGTTTGCTTGTCAAGCTAATACCTCTTGTCTCATCGCAGTTATAATCCTTTCCATGAATGTGGGATCGGAATTCGCATGATCAAGCATGGTATCCAGATTTATTGACGAGTCGAGCAAGAATACGTTTCATACCCAAAGTATCTGCCAGAACGAGGTATATCTTCAACGATCTCTCGACCATCTTGAAGGCTTTGTACCACTTGTAAGCTTGTGTTTTTGATAAAACTGAATCTCCGTAAGTCTTTTTCAACATTTGCAATGATTCCGCACACGAAATTTGGTTAGAAATACAAAATTTGAGACAAATTTCTTTGATATTTTTGTCTACTGAAAAAATCACAACGCATTTTTTAGGTGTACCGATTTAAGCAATTGCTGTAAACACACTGGTAGATCATTAAGTGGATTTTGGATCCTTCAGACTAATCAGCTCAGCCCAATTAACTTATTTACTGCTTTAGTTCCTGTAGTCGTTTAATAAATTCGTTCGAATAGTTCGTTCCTCCTTTATATTATACTTCTCAAAGAATACATGGAATTTTTTATATTCTTATATTAACAACTAAAGTATTTATACTTTTCAAAGCTAATTTACATAACACAAGCGATCTGTACGCATTATTTTTAAAATCGAAAGAAAAAACTTCAAAATATCACAAAATGCGCTTCTCAGCCTTCGGATATTTACGATGCGGCTGGCAACATTCAAATTCTAACAAACCGTACATCATTTTCATAGCCCTTGCTCGCTGGCAGCGCAGTTTGCATTACAAATACGATCGTAAACTATTTTGTCGATCGTCAGCAGTTTTGATTGATCGCTTTATATCGACGGACAGCCGAGTGTAAGATTCGAAGGCAAATATAACTAATACTTGACGGCCCAGAGCCAAAACGGTGTTGCATAGTAAGTAGTTCATAAGAAAATGTGATCGTTTGTTAAGATCACCGAAAATACGAAGCAACAAAATAGAGAGGTGGCAAAACAATGGTGACATTAGGGAGCCAAAGGATATTCAACGACTTAAATAAGGTGCGCATACATTTTATCAGAAAATTTTATGTATGTAAATATGTAAATAGCAATACGGTTATGAAGATCACAGCACGATATCCGCACAGCCATCATAATTTCACCTGCAATACGAAAAATTCAATCAACCATTTACCGTCGGCCGTCGGGTTGACATTGGCGTTGGCGTTGTTGGCGGCGGCGGTGGTGGTGACGACAGCCCGCTTCAGTTGCTATCAGTTTTGACTGGCATAATAATCAAATTTATACAAATCGACAACGGAAAGAGCAACCGATTTGTAAAAAACGAGAAAGAAGCACACACACTTGCATCGAACTTGCCACTCCACCAGCGTCAAAGGAAGCAGAAATCAAGCATACACAGGCTGAACGACCACCCCGACATCCTGAGAAATAATTTTCAAGTCCGTAAGACCAAAAAACGGTGCAACAAGTAGATAGCAGCTCATCAAATCAATTGTGGCAACAGTCATTGTTGACATTTTTGCTGCAACTGTCCGCCGCTGATCGATCGATCGATCGTACGGGCACACATACACACTCAAGACCGATTCACGCACTGACTGATGATCGGGCTAACAAACCGCGTAGCTGGTTCGCTAGCTGGCTGGCTTGTCAGTCAATTCATACTCGCCTCATTGTTGCATTCATGCATCGGTAGAACACCGTTGATCTTTTAATCTAGCTCTGGAGATCACAAAATTGCCGCGACGGTATTGACAGCGTTGACTTCTTCACTGTCTGGCTGCCAAACTCATAGCTCCTCTGCTTTCCTCTTGCGTTGTTGTAGCTGTACTTGTACTTCCAGGAGCAGCACATGATTGAATTGTGTCCATCTTTTGCATGTCCACTGTCAGGCTGTCGCAGTTGCATCCTCCACCGATCGCCTCTTTTGACATGATTGTTTTTCATTGCCATACGAGATCGCCGGCCGATATGTTGGATATGTTGTTGTGGTTGTTGCTAGTCTTCGTCGGTAGATGCGATTGTGCTGTTTCATATGAAAGCCCTGCTTCTTTGCTCGTATGCAAAGTGGAGAGTTTGTGATGGCTCTTATTGCTGCTTATCGATACAGTGGTATTGATAGCATGCACGTTAATGAAATTTTGAAAGGGAAAGTTTTAATTTAAGATAACAATTTTAAATATTATTATAGAATTGTCTTATTTAATTTATAACTTATTTTTTATTTAACATTAATTAATTTAATTAATTTGTTGTTTATATGAGTCAATTACTGATTTCTCACCAGAATTATGTTTATTGATTTTATTATATAGTAGTTCTTTAAAGATCGAAAAGAGTAACCTCTCGTGATTTTAAATTATTCTTTTTGATATATACCGAGACATAGAAGCTAAATCCAATTTTAACAGTTTGAAAATCTAACTTAATGAATATATGGGGTATTCCATATCAAATCGACCACTTTTGAACCCGACCCCTTTAGATTTTGCTGAAACTTATCCATCCTTTTCTACCCTTTGAAGAACGTTTTTGAGATTTTTTTCAAAATTTTCTGTCAAAAAAGTTATGAATTTTTCAAAGAAATGGCCTTTTTATTTTCAAATAGCCGTAACTTTTGTAGAAATTGACTTTTGGGAATCTTTTTTTTTTAATTTTTGTTTTTAAATGAACTTTTCGCAAAAAATACGAGAAAAAAATTAACGCGTTCAATTATATAAAAAAAAAAAAAAAATTGTTTTGTTTTTTTAAGTTCGCCATTTTTTTTCCTTAAAAAAAACTTCAATTTATTTGAGAACTATCTCTGCTAATCCCGAGTAGGCCGATTTTTTTAAATATTTTTTTTTTATTTATTTAAAAAAAAAAATTGTTAAAAAATTTTTCAAAAATTAAAAAAATTTCTTTCGGAAACTCTTTGGTTTTAGCTTAATTTAATCAAGAAAAAGATATATTCCTACATTGTTAGAACTTCCCTTTGTGAAGCTTGATGTCCATATATCAACTAATGTGCTTGGCGGATATTTGTTTCCGAGGAGAGTTTTTCTAGCGATTTTTACCATAAAAAAATATTGAACACGTTTGCTTGAAAATTTGTGTCTCCAATGAAATCCTAGTTAAACTACTCTATCATAAACTTAGGTATTGAGTGACAAAAGGCCTTCAGAAAAAGTCGTGAAGTCATCGAAAACTTACCTCAGACGAGTCTTAATCCCTAGACTGATGATAACTGCAAGAAAGATAAAGACACACTGTGTTAATATCTTCGTGTAGTCACCAGAGACACAGCAAAGCATCCTAACATCTCTTATGGATGGACAGAATACTATACATTTTGGATAATGTTTTGGGCATGAAGTGTTAAGGCTAAACTTGACCTAATCTTTCGCAAAGACGTCGTCGAATGGAAGTTGGAAAAGAGGTGCTCGACAAAGTACCTGAGGACCCTACTCTCGTAGGCTTATGAATATGATGTCGAAACTGTCCAACAATCTAAGCAATGGCGCTCCAAAAATTAACTCAAACCGAAAATAGTACGAGTATAGAAATATGTGAAAATGTAGTTTTTTTGTCAGTTCAGGTCAATTTTGGTATTAAACCGTTCTTCTTGATGCCTAACTAGGTTTATATTAGGAAATTAAGTAATTTTTTGTTTAGTTGGCGTAAAAAGTCAAGTATACTTTTTGATTCATAAATTTTTTTAATATGTTAGTTCCAAAACTCTCTATACATCGTAACATCCTATAGTATATTGGAAATAATGTAACTTTCTTGGCTTATTTCACGAATATGTAAGTGTTTTAGGGAAAAAACATGCTTGTGCTGATCCCTTTTGAAGTCTCGGACCATTTAAATTATGTTTATGGAAAGCCGAATAAAAAAGAAAAAAATTTCTCTAGTTCGTATCTTCTCTATTACTTTTAATCTCTGACTGAAATATAGAAACAAGCCTCTTCGTTTTGCCTAAATTAAATCTCTGAATGGGTGTTAATCACAGCAGATATCTGATCATGTAATCGATTCAGAATAATAATAGTGTATTGATTGTTATCTTTGAGTATAACAAATTATCCTATCTAGATATGTATAAATCTTAACCAAATTACAATTTTTCTCCGAAGATCAAATATACCAATCACCGAAAACTTGGTATGTATATAAATTTTTAATTTATACCGAAGTAAGCAGTGTTATTTATATTTGAATTTCCTTCTGTACTTAACAGGTCAATTGAATAGTCTCCGAACATAGTAAATGGCATTGGGCGTTTTTTTGTGTGGCAAAATTCGTAATTTTATTTCGCATAGTTCCCTTGAAGGATGATACACTGATTAGAGCGGTTCTCTGCCTTTTCGACTTTTCGATAATATTCTTATAGTACATACGTTTGCCTTTGCGTACAAATAGGCCTCATGTTCGGCGATCACCTTCTTCTTCCTTTTTTTGAGATATAAGGACAGGAAATAGTTTATTGGGGTCAGATTTGGAGAATAGCACTGTAATACAATGCATTGTCTTGATGAAACATCATTTTCGTTTTCTTCAAAAGCGATCGTTTTTCAGCGATTTCGTTCTTAAGGCTTCCTATAATGTTATGTAATAGTCGGTGTTGATGGTCCTTTCTGTTTCAAGGTAATTAATAAAAATTATTTCACACACACATACTAAGGTACAGACACCATAACCTTGCCAGCCAAAGGTTGCGTTTTTCTCCACTTTGGAGGGAGTTCATCGCATACAGTCCACTCGGATGACTGTCGCTTGGAAGTAAAATGATGAAGCCATTTTTAATCCATTGTCACACATTGAGGTAAAAATTCTTGAGAATTACGCTTGCACAAACTCTCGAAACACTTCACTGAACCATCAACTCGTCGTTGTTTTTGGTCAAAAGTGAGTTCGCGCGGCACTCACTTTGCACAGAGCTTTCTCGTACCCAAATATTCGTGAATGATATGAGGTACACGTTCAGTTATGATATCTTTGAAGTGCTTGCTATCTTGAATTGCTTCCCTTTACGGTCATCCAAAATTATTGCGTGGACTTTTTTGATGTTTCCGTCGGTAACAGTCTCTTTTGGGCGTCCACTGCGTTCACCGTGGTGCTTATTTCACCGCGTCAAAACTTTGAGTACCAATCTGTGATGGTTGATTTTCTGGGACAGCGGCAGAGCTATTATTTCCTTAAGTCTAAATAAAATTTGTAAAACTGCATTATGACAGTCCACCTTTCATAGGCTAAATATAAAACCAAGAAAGCATACCAGAAATACATCTTGGACTCATCTTACCTCAAATGATAAAAATTTCCTCAGCATCATTTCCATTTTCTTTGCCATTATTTTTAGTCCCGATTCACCACATATCATGACCACAGTGCTTTTCGAAGCAGACAGGCTAGTTTGCATACAAATCTGAGCCACAAGCACTTTGTGTATTCAATCACCGAAATCACCGATTTATCTCTTAGAAATCAACGCTGCGAGTATGCAAAACGAAACAGTTGTTCTGTTGACGAGCGGAACACACGCAATTTCGTTTGACCGTTTCATAACAAATTTGATTGTTTTCCGAATTTTATGAATTGATTTTTGATTGCTCTCCACGAAGTAATCCACGTTGAAATGACAAAATGAAGGGTTAGGTATGTAAATGACAGAAAGTTGACAAAATGTATAATATGCAAATGGAATTTGTGTTTTGAATAAGTAACCGTTATTTATTGATTTATTACTACTTTTTAATGCATATCTTGTGGGAAGGTGTATTTGTGTGTGCAAATGTTCATATTTGTTTGTGAATACTACAATATATGAGTCCTCGCAAGACGATGGGAAACACATCTCCTTTTAGTTTACTTTTTTTGGTTTAATATTTGTATTTTTGTATATCATACATTTTGCCACAAATTTTGTAGCATACAGAAGTAAACTTTGGAGACCCTATATATGTATATAAATGATGTAATTGACGAGCTGTGTTCTTTGAGCCATGTCCGTGAGGCTGTCCCTCTATATATATGCGATATAGAGTTTCAGTTTTTGAGATATCGGTCTTAAATTTTGCACACGTTCTTTTCTTACCGAGAAGCTACTAACTTTTTGGAACCGCCTTCATCAGAACACTATAGCTTTTAGCTGCCATACAAACTGAACGATGGAAATCAAATTCTTATATGAAAAACTTTTTTATTTGACAAGATATCTTCACAAAATGTGCTATAACTTTTTACCTAAAGCATCTCCACAATATGTGAAATTTTTTTTCGGATCGGACGGCTATAGCGCATAGCTGCCATACAAACTGAACGATTGAATCAAGTGCTTGCTTGTATGGAAAACTTAATCAATTTACAAGATATAGTCATAAAATTGCAAGTGATATATTTCTTAAGGCAGCGCTAGAATATCTGAAGAAATTTTTCCAGATCGGACAACTATATCCTATAGCTGCCATACAAACTGATCGCTCAAACTCAAATCCTCTTATGAAAAACTCTTTTATTTGACAAGATATCTTCACGAAACTTAGCATGGATTATTAGTTAAAGCAAAGCTATAACATCTGAAGAAATTTTGCAGATCGGACTACCATAACATATAGCTGCCATACAAACTGAACGATCAAAATAAAGTTCTTTTATGAAAACCTTTTTATTTGTTGAGAGATCTTCAAGTAATTTGGCACAGATTATAACCCAAGCCATTGCTAAAATCTCCGTTGAAATTTTTCAGATCGGACAACTATATCTTATAGCTGCTGTACAAACTGATCAACCGAGTTCAAATATTTGTATAGAAAACTATTTCATTTGACAAGATATATTCATGAAATTTCACATGAATTATTATTTAACATAGCTCTATAAAATATGAAGAATTATTTGAAATCGGACGACTGTGTCCTATAGCTGTCATACAAACTGACCACTCAAAGTCAAATCCATGTATGAAAAAATATTTATTTATCGAGATATCTTAAGGAAATTTGACACAGATTATAAACCAAGATGTTGCTATAATATCTGTTGAAATTGATCAGATCGAAGAACTATATCTTATAGCTGCCATACAAAGAGATCGATCGGAATAAAGTGCTTGTATAGAAAACTTGTGCATTCGGCCAGATTTTTGTGGAAATTTATGGCAGAAGTTATTATCCAAGGTACCGTTACAATTTCCGAAAAAGTTGATCAGATCGGACAACTATAACATATAACTGTCATACAAACAGGCATATCCAAATCGGAATAAATATCTTCTCATGCTATAAATATGTTTCTGTGAAGGTTATTATAGCTTCGGTGTAGCCGAACTTAACGTTTATTCTTGTTTTTTTTTTTTTTAATTTATTTTTGTATTTTTTGCAACTTCTTTCTCCACCGAAAATTTAGCAATTTCACTGAAATTACTTTGTGTAATATGCAACCTACATTCACAGCCTACCAAATTGGCCATAACCGCTCAATACTTTTTTTCTTATAAAAGCTTGTAGTTAACCGCAGCTGATTAAAAACCCATAAGCGCTGGATATACTTAAGCGCAAATCAACCATCAGCCCACTTACTTGAAGGCCACAGCCATAAAAAGTGCAGCAAACAACCACAAACACATATCCATACATAAAAACGCTCAATTGTGGTGGAGCGCGCGTGCGTCGCTTTAATCAGTTGCAAAAACGCTTTAATCAGCTGCAGCAAAAAACCTTAAACGATCAATGAAAACTGAAAATAATCGCAAAACGCGCCATAAGATTAAAAACTTTCCTCATCACGCGCTCATGTGGGCGATACGCGCGCTTCCCGACACACACACACACTGGCACACGCACAGCGCGGCAATTACTTTCCCAAGCTGCAACCGGCCAAAGACAATTGCTGGCTGCGGCCACGCGACGCGCCTACCTTGTTAAGCGCTAAAATAGCTTCTGTTTTTTTTTTTTTTTTTTTTTTTTTTTTTTTTTTTTTACTGAAAACAAAAACAATAAAAAGGCATTTCTTAATTTCATTTTTGCACTTTTTGCCGCTAAAAACTCACTACTGTTTGCCACATCACTCAGCCAGTTAGCCGTGCAATCAGTTGTCCAGTTCGCCAGTGGGCAAGTGGTCACTCGTTTACAGCAGCTTGCCCAGCAGCTTCACGCATGATATCCATGTTTTTGTTGTAGTGTTGTAAAGGTGGATTAAATGACGCGCTGCATCGCTCTGAAAATCTGATTGCGAATATTTCAATTAGTAGCGTCCAGCGGTGGATAAGCGTGGCGGCTTAAGTTGAGCTGGGTCTTGAGTTTCCAGGCACATAAGCGATTGCCTTAAATTACTTTACGTTTTCTTTCCAATTATATGAAATTTACGTGTTTAAATGTCAGTTCAGTTTTTCTGGTGTGTTGTTGCTTTTGGATTTGTGCCTTTGTTTTTGCAAAATCCGGATAAGCAACGAAAGTTGTTGCATAGTTAATGTCGTTCGCTTATACTTATTGTATTTCTGTGATCGATTGCTGTTGGCTGCGATTGATTGAATATTAATGAGTCGCTGTTTATCTCAGGCGATATCGCTCATATATAAATATTATGAATATTGAAAGTGTTTTTAAGCGTTGATTGATTGCAGTCAAAACATAAAAAGGAAATGGATTTTTTTTTTGTTAATGTTTCGTAAAAATAAGTTATTTTTAATAATATTCCAGTTTTTTTCGACTATTAAAGGTTTGGTTGAAATTTGGGGTACATGAGTTGACCCTGAGCATTGAATTCATAACCATTATTCGTAACAGACATGGGTTTAGAAGGTTAGAATAGAGATCCTAACAACTATTTCAATGATGATTACTCCTAAAGTAAAGTTTGAATTTTTTTTTGCTTATTTTGATGTCTATAAAAGTGCCATACTAAAATTGTAAAACAAGTATTTTTGTTAGATAAAGTTACTGATATGTTCAAAATCGCCCGGTACAATCAACTCTATCATTGATCTTTGAACACGTTTTTATCGAAACTACAACAGGGGAGATAATTTTTGAACACAAATCATATAAAGTACGATGAAACTGGCGATCTGCGATTGGAAAAAAGAATGGGAGATCGTGGCTGAATTTTTAAATGCTACGAATGGCTTATCACGACTTCCAACAGAACCTAAAAAAAATTTATATGGTAATTTTGTAGGTAATGAAAAGATTTTTTTTCGCATAACTTTAAAATTTATGTGCAAAATTCACAAAATTTTGTATCTTTCTCTCAAATGTTTTTTTTTTTTGTAATTTGTATTTAAAATATGTAGTTTTGCTTCTTATGCCGACCAAATATCTCGAGTTAAAATATCAATTTTTTTTTAGTTGGTAAGTTCAATGTTGGTGGTGACCGATATTTGCTCTTCGAGTGACGTTTACTACTATTAGAAAGTAGAGACTAGACTAATATGGTGGTTGCGGAACGATATGGGTTGAGTTTTTGGCGAAATGATTACGAATTACGAGGGCAGTATGGGATGGTGCATTATCGTGGTGTAAAAACCAAGAATTGTCTTTCCACAATTCCGGCATTTTTAGGCGGATAGCGTTACGCAAACGACGCATAACGTTCATATGATATCACTGTTTGATCGGGTGGAAAGAATTCATAATGCACAACACCACGATAATCGAAGAAAACAGTCAACATCACCTTGATTTTTGAGCGGCTTTGGCGCGATTTTTTTGGTCTCGGCTCTCTTTTGGCACGATACTCGCTCGATTGTTCGGTTGTTTCGGGGTCGTAATCATAGATCCAAGTCTCCTCGCCAGTTATAATGCATTTCATGGCACCCTGGTAGTCGGAAAGCATCGTTTCACACACTTCAACGCGACGCCTTTTTTCCAAAAAATTCAATGTTTTCGGTACCAGTCGAGATTTGACGCGCTTGAGGCCCAAAACATCCTTCAAAATGGTATTGGCTGAGCCTTTCGATATGCCAACTTCATCAGCAAGGTCTCTAATTGATAATCGACGATTTTTAAACACCAAATCTTTGATTTGTTGAACGTGAGCTTCGTCGGTTGAGGTTGATGGTCGCCCTGGAAGCTCTTCGTCTTCGACACGTTCACGGCCGGCTTGGAACTCACTATACCACTTGTAAACATTTTAGACATAGCCTCATCACCAAAGGCATTCTGCACCATTCTCAACGTATCCGCAGCAGAAAATTGATTCCGTAAACAAAATTTAATGCAAATTCTTTGCTCAACCAATTTCGACATCGCAGAAAACGAAAAACTCACTTTTAGCAGCTCACAAAACGACACGTATCTCAAACACTAATGAATATTTTGACATGAAATTTTACATAAATGTGACTGACAGTACTACTAACCTAAAATAAAATAATTCTCCAAATCCTTCGACGCGCGCAGTTTAAATTCAAATGTCACCTTATTTTTTGGACACAGTAGTATTTGATTAATAATCGCCATCACCTTCACAACTCAAAGATGATTTTCGCTTTCTGCAATTTAATTTTCCAATTATTTTTGTTTCAGCGTCCATTCCACTAATCCATCTAAGATTTGGTATGCCTATTCTTATTTCTGCATCTATTCAGGTAAATTTTTTTATTGTCCTCCTCCTTAATTTAATTGACTTTACAAAATCGGGTTGCTAATACAAAGTCTGTAGCTCGTGGTCATAACGCTTCTTTCATAAGACTTCATTGCAAATGGCATTCTACGGAGCTCCTTTCATTCAAGGACTTCTAGCTTGATTTCTGCAGCTTTGAATAACGTCCAGATTTGGCTAGCGTGTGTTCGCACAGAGACAATTACTGCGAGATAGATTGAAATTTTCACCGATCTGTGTTGGGGGCGACGCTTTAGGTGCTTGCTTAGAGCGCTGTAGCATCCGTTGGTTTATTTTCGCAGATATATTGTACAAATTCTTAAACTCGTAAGCTATCCCAATAATAATCTCCAAGTTATGCTCGCCATCGCTTAAGTTTTCTTTGATACAGTGGTGCACTGATTTCGTCGTTGAAGATATTATTATTTTTTTTTTTTTCATTTATTAATATAACCATAAATGGTATTCTATTTATGTTTACTCAAGAGTTTCTTAAAAACAGAGAGTTCCTTAAAAAAAAGTTCAAGCTCAAGATTAAATATTAGGTAAAAGAGCTATTGAAAAATAACGTCTACTTGGATAACATGTTATAATTTTATATATAGTTTGGCATATTGGAAGCCTTATCTAGAAAAACTACAATCTCCTAAATCCGAGTTAATCGCGAATATTTTAATTTAAGTAACAGCGTGTTCGATTCGTCACTTTTCTTCCACTTAAATATACAGCCTGATCTTCTTTCAGGAAATTTTTATGTGATCTCTCTGGAAACACCTCTCTTGTTAAATATTTGCTTTTTATGAATAATTAGTATTTCAGTCTATGTAATCTATACAAATTGTATGTTTCACTAGGAACCTCCAAGAATTTTCAAGTCGAAGATAGCCACTATTTCTACACTGCATATTAAATTCCATTTAAATCGAACGCACATACGAGTATTACTACCGGTATCGATATTTATTTACCGTCCGGTATATAAATTGCGGCGCGACATAATTATAGCACACGTTGCCACTTTTTAATAACCATTTAAATTTCACACTTCCCGCTGACCTTGGGAGTGGTGTTGCAGATTTAAGTTATCATTATCCAAAATTAGCTTTTACGCGATAAATACTTGATTGCTAGTTTATTAAATATGAAATATCGTTACGCACTTACACTCGCTTAATCCAGGTCCAACTCGGTGGTGGAACTCTTCGCAGTTTATAAATAATAAGCTAGGGAGATGAAAAGCGGAACCACACAATTTATATGAAAATTTTAAAATTGCCTAGACGTAACTTTACTTAAATATAGTATGTTTATAGGTATACACATTATATGTAAGTGTTATTACAGAAACGGTTAAGATAACTTACGCGCATGCGTCGTTATCTTTATCGCGCGGCAGCCACCACACGATGATTGCCGGATTGAATTGTAATCAACTGTGACGATGAGGCCACTTCGATTATACCAAAAACATACTAGATTAAACAGTGCAACAATATAAAAGATAGTGCAAGGTTGGATTTATAAGTGTATGTGCATTTTTATATGCACATGTAGAGGGTGCTTTTTTGGAGATATTTTTTTTGGAAGGAAACGCGGAAAAATTAATGAAATTACAATTATGGATTTGGTTTTTGCATTGTTGGTTTGTTTTAGTAGATATACGAATATATATAGGGTGCTTTTTTGGATGTAAATTTTTTTCTGAAAGGGAACGGTGAAAAATTAATGAAATTACAAATATGGATTTGGTTTATGCATTGTTGGTTGGTTTTATTAGTGGATATATATACGTTTTCTTATGAATATGTATAGGGTGCTTTTTTGGAGGTTTTTTTTTTGTTTTTTGAAGGAAACGCGGAAAAATAAATGAATTTACAAATATGGACTTGGTTTTTGTAGGAAAATTTTACGGTTGTTTGGTTTTGAACAGATTTTCGGGCATAAGCTCACTGAGGCTTATAAGTTCGGTTCAATTTTGTACAACTTTTTCAAAATTAATTGATTTTTAATAGCTGATAATGCCTCTTAGATTGATTACTTAAAGGTTCTTTAAAAAAAGAAATGTAAAGGAGTAAACCCGTAGAATTTAAAATCAAGTTTGCTGTTCGTTCCATTACTTAAATAATTTGACCCCAAGACTTTATCGTGCAAAACAAGATGATTTCGTGCCCTTCATAACTTAGTCGATAACAGAGATTCGACGACAAAGCAATATATATAGGCCTCCCATACAATGTAAGTATTATGCAGAATAAGTTTTCTCGGTTTTTAAACACCTTTGTGGATTAAAACCCGATATCAATTCCCAAGGGTCATTTTCTCTCCCTCTAGAATAGTCTATACCTCTTAAACGGCACCCTATATTTACATAGGTAATAAAATTTTATAATTTTATGGCTTGGTTACATTTTCTACAGTTATTTTTTACCATAATAAGATTAAAATAACTTTACAAATTATCCAACTGAAAAGAAAACTAGTTATAAACCACCCTGCAACCAGTACCATTTCGAACCTTACTATTTTTTTTTAAATCTATATTTTTCTTTATTTTTCTGAAAATATGTCCGTCTTAGACTATGTTTCAAATAATATTTCAAAAGAAAAATAATTGAGTTACTTCCTACACATGTCAGTTCTCTTTGAAGTAGGGTTGCATTTTAGCTTAGAAAAACTAGATAGAACCTATTTTTTGTGACTAGCTTTTCCATTTGTGGTAAATCAGTAAATTTCTGTAGAGCTTCAGGCGTCACTGCTGGGTATAGTTTATCCATATATTGTACACCCTGTAATTGTTGGCAGTTATTGACTTGGTAGCTGTTATCCTTACGTGACGGCGCGATCGACTCAATTAATCGCATCACCTCTATCTGAAGGCAAATTTTTTGCAATCAAGTGGATTAATGAATTTTTATTTACACACTCGAACGTGATATCGATCGATTTATTCGACAGATTGTTGTGCTTTTCCACTTGTTGTTTTTGCTTTTGTTTTTCGGGGTTCATTAAATTGCTCAATACTTGGCCTTACTAGTGCTAGCGTGACCACTTGAACAAGTGCATATAAAGTAGAAAAATTTACTTGTAATTTTAAAAGGCGTTACTGAATTTATTTGGGTTAAGAGATAATGAAAATTGGCAAAAATTCCAATTTAATTTTCAGCGTCTGAAAAGAAATAAAAAATAATTTATAAATCGTATAAATTTAACTGGTTATTACTTTAATAATTTTATTACGCGGAACTTTCAAAATTAATTCGGTAGCGCAATCAATAAGTTTCCAGAGTTACATTTGAGCTGAAAAAATGTTGATGTAATTTTGAGGGATTTATCGATGATAGGCCTTAAAGCATAGATGATTTTATGTTCAGAACTGACGAATGCTAATTAAAATTTGCTAGAAACTTTATATTATCATTCGGCTTTTTTGGTTTGAGTGGATCTCTTGTCCGGATCGGGTAATTCGAAATTGTTTAGTACTTTTTACTTTATCTGTTTTATTATTATTTTGTATCTATTTAGGACTTGACATATCCGGTAACGAGTCCTATGCAGCCTGCTTTAGAATTCCAGTATTTTAAATTTCATATCTCAAACTTCAATTTGTTAGAACTTGGTACATAACTTTCCAATGTTGACGTTTTATTTAAGAGAAAAAATCAGAGAAAATGTAAATAGGCTTACCTCTCCATGGGAAAGAAATAGTAAAGATCCCGTGCTGTATAGTAGATAATCTGGCCGAATAGTCTATATCTTCCTCTAGCTTTCCAAATAGAGATTACCTTAATTTTCTGTTCTCGTCTTCATAATAAGTTTTCAAGCCAATAATGCTTCCATAGATTCATAAGCGTATAATCCTAGTAATGGATAAACTTTTCAGTATTCAACCCATATAAATATGATCTAATGTTCTGATACATTGAAATTTGTGATTTCCTTACCTGTTTAGTTTCAGTTTTAAAATAAAAATCAGGTGAGGAATACTCATCTTATTTCTCATACGTCATAGCCCAACTCCCAACACACTTTTCGTCTTTGCGATATATAATTTGTTGCAACCTAATTGCTGATTTTGATGTTGTGTATTCTGATTATTAAGGGATATTTAATTTATTCGCTAGAGTTACATTTCGGTTCGTGGTTTATTTCTTGCGCTCTACTCCGAGCGAAAGAGCATTGGGTGTTGAGCCAAGTGAACCTGAATCCATGAGAAGCAAGTATTAAATTAACACATATTAAAAGGTAAACACAGTGCTGGTTTGATCAAGTCGGATATATTAGATGAGCAGACAGGAAGATGACAAATATTAATGGTAGGTTTTGTCTACGAGTTTTATGAGACAAAACGAACAAAACATGAGATTACAGCTGCGTATATACTTTGTAACAGTCATACTACTAGTAGATATTTTATAGAAAGAATATATTCAAAGGAGGGATCATTTCAAAATAATGGGATATTAGACTAGACAGGGTCTTGTTTTGGTATATAGTACATTATTCATTTGTAATTGCTATACTTTTATTGTTTAAAATTGTATTATAACAACTGCCATTCGGGAAATGTCGTAGCAGTTCCGAATAAAAACCTCAACCAACTGGACTTAAAAATTTATAAAATGCCAGTTTTTGATCACGCGACGTATGTTACTGAAAGTTGTTTAATATTCTGACCAGATAAACATCCAGCTACTAGCTTTGGATATGCAGAATGCTGAACCTTGATAATATCGATATCTCGATATGAATCGAAAGTCCGAATGGGTTTATTTAACAGCGTGATCCTTCTCCTCTCCATTTCAGAGGTTGTCGTTAATTTTGTTGCCTTTTGAAGTGCTGTTTTTCCTTGTCGGACACATTTTTTTTATTTAACTGTCAGAGAGGACTCAAACGAAATTACTTCTTTCAACGAACATTCCCTTAGGAATAAATAATAAAATAGGCATGTTCCGCGTTCATTTTCAACTGTGTTAGTATAGTGTGGGCTCTCTGCCAGCTTCCAAAGATGAAGATATTGGAAGAAATATCTATGATCACTGAATCTAATATTCACGGTCTTTAGACCTACACTTTAATGTAATTAATAGTTGTTAGATAAGGCTAGGTTAGGTTAATCAGGTAGGCCGAAGAGCCACGCTTGTACCAGTTTTGGTCCTTTGCTTACAGAGTAGTCTTGCCAAAGCGGGAGAAGTGTACAAGAGATGCTCCATTATTTTCCAGGTGCTTTGATCTAGACATTCCCTGCAGTCTTTTCGATCTGGTAGCTTATAATGCCACCAGACACTGATCAGTTAGTTTACCGATCATGTTCCTACAGTCTTTTTTACCGTGTGCCAATAGGAATTTTATGTACTTATGATCTACCGTTTTACACATGACTTTTGAAGTTTTGCACCCAGGGAGTTAGCTCGTTCCATCAGATTTTGATTTTTACCACTATTCGTCCACTATTTCATTGCCATCAATGCCTTTGCGACCTGGCAGCCAGCAGAAGTGAAGTTGCTTGCTTCTGGCAACACTTTGCACTGCCACCCTGCTTCCCAAAAAACTTTTGACCAATATGCGATAAGAAATTACTACCTCGATTGCTGCTCGGCTGTCTATTCTAGAATTGCCTGTGGGTGCATTGGAGGCTATTTCCGCGGATTTCACAATAGCAAAGAGCTCAGTTTGAAATAAGCTGCGGTGGTCCGGCAACTTAAAAGGCTGTCTTATGGTCAACTCTGGATAGAGTTTACGTATGACAATTAAGTAATGAGACTGATTCCATTAAAACCGTATATTTTAAAATTGTTCTACAACTCTGCCATCCCCTTCAAAGTAGTCCCCTTGGGCAGCTATACAGCGATTCCAGTAACATTTCTGGAACGCTTCGACTGGGATGTCCGCGAGTACCCTCGTCACGGCCGCCTGGATGTCCGTAATCGACTCAAAATGGGTTTCTTTGACCACTGATTTTGTTTTAGAAAAAAAGGTCACAGGGTGACATGTCGAGCGAATAAGGGGCTGCTGTAACACGGCGATCCCTTTAGAGGCCAAATACTGGAACACGCTGAGGGCGGTGTGGCACGGCGCGTTGTCGTGATGAAGGATCCAGTTACAAGCGATGTCTGGGGGCACCCTGTTGACTCGTTTTCGCAATCTTTCGAGTACTTGGAAATAGTATACTTGATTCACAGTTTTCTTCACGGATTAATGCGTGAACACGCTGCGCATTCGCGTCAATTCGCACCTCGACTGGTCTCCCACTCCACGCCTCGTCTTCCACGCTTTCACGCCCCTCCTTAAACTCTTTGTGCCATCGAAACACCTGGGCACGATTAAGAGCACACACGTCTCCTCAACTTGACGCAGCAGGCAAACTAAACAAGCTAGAGTGAGGGTACATATATCAATGGAAAGGGAGTACTATCGAAAAAAAGAATGGAAATTTCAAGGTCACAGGTTTACCGCAAGCGCGGCAATAAAATCAGTCTCTTTACTTAATTGTCAAACTTCTTATCACCGCACCAATTTCATCGTCCCTTTCAACCCATCCGTGTAAATTTTTGCAGTGTTGCGCGTAGTTAACATGCCTTTATGCCAACATTATTTTTTTTGTTTACTTTGAACCTTCTTTTCTAGTTGACAAGTGGGTTCATGTAGTCGGTGTTTACCAAACCGCTCCACCCACCGAGCTATGCCCGAAGGTTCTATATGTAAATTCACTCGTTAAGTCTATCATCCATTATTTGACAAATTTGATCGATGATCTCATTTCTCATTAGTTGAAATCGAGACTGATAGTCAGTACGATAATTCCTAGTTAAATTAAGCATTTGAGCTATGAGACTGTGGACTACAGTATCTCAAGCTAACATAACCTCACTTTCTCATTTATTTGCTTATATTTTTTTATATAACGGGTGATTTTTTTGAGGTTAGGATTTTCATGCAGTAGTATTTGACAGATCACGTGGGATGTCAGACATGGTGTCAAAGAGAAAGATGCTCAGTATGCTTTGACATTTCATCATGAATAGACTTACTAACGAGCAACGCTTGCAAATCATTGAATTTTATTACCAAAATCAGTGTTCGGTTCGAAATGTGTTTCGCGTCCGTGTCCGATGAGCGATGAGGCTCATTTCTGGTTGAATGGCTACGTAAATAAGCAAAATTGCCGCATTTGGGGTGAAGAGCAACCAGAAGCCGTTCAAGAACTGCCCATGCATCCCGAAAAATGCACTGTTTGGTGTGGTTTGTACGCTGGTGGAATCATTGGACCGTATTTTTCAAAGATGCTGTTGGACGCAACGTTACGGTGAATGGCGATCGCTATCGTTCGATGCTAACAAACTTTTTGTTGCCAAAAATGGAAGAACTGAACTTGGTTGACATGTGGTTTCAACAAGATGGCGCTACATGCCACACAGCTCGCGATTCTATGGCCATTTTGAGGGAAAACTTCGGACAACAATTCATCTCAAGAAATGGACCCGTAAGTTGGCCACCAAGATCATGCGATTTAACGCCTTTAGACTATTTTTTGTGGGGCTACGTCAAGTCTAAAGTCTACAGAAATAAGCCAGCAACTATTCCAGCTTTGGAAGACAACATTTCCGAAGAAATTCGGGCTATTCCGGCCGAAATGCTCGAAAAAGTTGCCCAAAATTGGACTTTCCGAATGGACCACCTAAGACGCAGCCGCGGTCAACATTTAAATGAAATTATCTTCAAACAGTAAATGTCATGAACCAATCTAACGTTTCAAATAAAGAACCGATGAGATTTTGCAAATTTTATGCGTTTTTTTTTTTAAAAAAGTTATCAAGCTCTTAAAAAATCACCCTTTATTTTTCAAGATGCACACCAAAGTTTAAAATTCCCTTCAACCTATTCAACGGCTTGAACAATTTCCATACACCATAATAAATCACATTAAAATTACTTTACCTACAGACTGCGGTCCAAAAAATTCTCAATTAAAGACTCCTAAGTACATAGATGAGTATCTGCGAAAGCCAAACAAGCAATTTGCAATCGTTTTCAAT
>JBAWJQ010003041.1:0-15558 GCA_037783105.1 Bactrocera zonata | reverse complement strand
ATGCAATCGATAATGTTGCATCTTTTGCGTTGCATATTTTATTGAACATAAATCTACAATTGTATTGTCAACGCGATAATTCTGAAAGATTATTGGGTTGAGGCATTAATTAACTATCCCTTTCGGGCAAGGAGTCCTCAAAAATTTTTATTTCGAGTCTTTCTTTATTTTCTCTCATCAAAGTATTAGTCGTAGAAGTCTTCCAGTTCCTCGATCGTCTCATAGGTAAAATGGTCGCTAGTGTCATTGTTTTGAGACCCAATATCGAAATTATAAATAGGGTGCCATTTTCGAGATGGTTAGGTTAGATTAAGCTGAAGGGTTGATCTTTCGCACCAAAAGTAGCGATAGTTTTCACTAAGACTTGACAGAGTCAATTAAAAAGAATATTGTTGTTGTATTTGGGTTTAAAACCTCTTCTTCACTCGCGTAGACACCGCTTACGTGATTATAGCCGAGTTAAGAACAGCGCGCCAGGTTCTTCACCACCTGATCTCTCGAATGGAGTGGAAGTCTTCCTTTTCCTTTGCTTCCCACGAGGCTGACCCAGCCAGCATTAGCGCTGTCTCTTAATTCGCTGAACTATCTCAATGTCTTCGTATTTCTCATACAGGTCATCGTTCCGACTGCGATATTCGTCGTTACCAATTCGCAAAGTACCATAAATTTTCCACAGAACCTTTCTCTGGAAAACTTGTTACGTCGACTCATCAGATGTTGTGTTGTCATCGTCCATGCCTCTGCACCATATAGCAGGATGGCAATAAGAGTTTGCTTATTCAAACTCGATTCTCATGACAGCCGGTTCCACGCACCGGAATTTACCCGGATTTTATCCGCCCAAGGGCTGTTTTTTCGGCGATCTAACCCCGCGTGGAGTCGGTTTGTACGGCAATAAGAGGGACTTATAGAAGAGAAGACTTTACTTTTCAATTGCCTACTAATCCGAAGTACCACCTGTTGGCAAGTGTTATTCTGCGTTAGAGTTTAAGACTGACGTTGTTGTTGGAGTTAATACTGGTTCAAAGATAGACAGAGATTATCTACGACTTCGAAGTTCTGTCAACAGTGACGTGAGAGCCAAGACGCGAGTGCGACAACTGTTTGTTTGATGACAGGAGATATTTGTTTTTGCCCTCGTTCACTGCCAGACCCATTTGCTTTGCTGCCTTATCCAGTCTGGAGAAATCGGAACTAACGGCACAGATATTGAGGCCAATGATATGAATATCATCCATCAGCTGTATAGCGGCATAAAGGCAGCTCCTTTTCGTAGTTGTCAAAATGCAGTTTAAAATCGACGAAGAGGTGGTGTGTGTTGATCTTCTCTTCACGGGTCTTTTCTCAGATCTGGCGCATGGTGAATATATGGTCAGTTGTTTTTCGGCCTCATGTGGGCTTTAATCTTTCACACAATACGCTCGTTAGAACCTTATATGCGATGGTGAGAAGGCTTATTCCACGGTAGTGGAACCTCTGGGAATCCTACAAGAAGTGTGCCCTGGTCTTGAAACATTCTGTTAGTGGCCACATCTTTTCCTAGAATTTTCGAGTATTATCCTTGTCGGCCAGTTAGTCAAGCTCTTCTTACTCACAAACTGATTATGAAATGGGAATAATTAGCAATTTATTAAAGAGAAGAATATATTTTCCCTTACTTAAGCTATTCTATTTTGAACAGAATTCAATCACATCACCCGTTGAGTCAACCTCAACAGAGGGTTGTGTAGCTTACTTCAAAAGTTTTCTAATAATTCTTAACATATTGGGTGAGAACTGAACTTAATAATATTCTAAAACCTGTTACCGAGATATTTCTGGTTCAGAGTTGATGAATGTTATGGGTCGTTTGCTCTGTACCTCGCTACTAAGCTTCGCTTCTATGTTGATCGATCAGTTTATGTGCGTTACATCATCAGTGTACGAGTACAATATATTCTACTTGAGAGGAATATGTCAAATTTTGCAGGAAGTCATCTTGTTTATTCATAAACAAAGTTCAGCACTTTACTTGTTGTTCAACCATACCAACTCTATCTCCTGACCTTTTGAAATATTTTTGTTCCTCAAGACATAACCTTTACCTCTTTTATATAGTTCCTGGGGCTAGTCCTCAGGCTGTTCGTTTCTTGACGTTATGATTATTTGTTACTGACAAATATTTAAATTACTGTAAAAGTTCTGCTAGCAGCTGATACCGGCTTAGCTTGATTAAAAATAGTTTACGTAGTTTGTATTTTAATTTGGAGTTTAGTGCTTTACAACTTATATCACTGCAGAGTTTTTCAATTTATGGCATTTTGTGATTATGAAAATGGCTCGATTCGGCTCATCTGTAATACCAACCTTCCAATGGTGCCACTTGTATTTTTAATGTATGTTTTTATATAGTATATCCCAAACCGAAATCTTAAATCCCATAACTATAAATCTGATAAAATCAGATCGTAAATTTTGAAATTTTTCGAAAAATGCAATTACATACCTTTATATTCTATTCAAAAATATAACAAAATAAAAAAACTGCTTCCATCCGTGACAATGCTTTTGGTAAGCATTGCCGTGACCAGGATTCGAACCTGGGTTACTACGGCCACAACGTAGGGTCCTAACCACTAGACGATCACGGCTATTGGAAGCTTGTCTCAAACCAGCATTAAATATTCGCATTCATACTCGCATTCAGCCAGTCAAATATAAGCCAATTCATTTATGAAAAGATATAAGTATGTTTATAAAAGAAACCCGCTCTACATAAGTATGTAAATCCATTAAATCAACGCAACAACAATTCAATTGAGTCCAACTTCAAGCGTAGAAAATTAAGTCATTAGAAAAGTGAAAGGCTCTGCGGCTGTGGGGCGCACTGCAATTGTGGCGTGATACACTTTTGGTGCGTACAGAAATAGACACAGACGTAGGCTTTCTGTTGAAACCAAAATTAAAATAAGAAAATTGCGTACATTATTCCGAAAGCCTTGAATACGAGTATATGTATTTTTATAATACCGCTTTTGGGATATTAATATTTTTACTTTAAAATTGCTCGATCCGATATACACTCAATCGGAAATACTTTTTTCCACAAAACATTATCTTTTTAAAATGAAACTATGTTTTAGTCTTAAGGCATCCATATTTTGGCACTGTGACACAATTTGTCATTTAGAAATATTTATTCCACATTTGACTCATACAGAAAAATGACTACATTTTTTACTTATTGCAATTCAAATCATTATTAAAGCTTCCAAACAGGCTCCTAAGTCAATCCAGGCATGAAAACTCTTAACCCAATTCGCGTGTTATAAGCCTTGGTTGTGATAGCCTTCAGTGACTTCAGTGAATTTTATTTTTTCGGTATCTGCTCAGTTTTAGGGCTTGATGCGACATGACTTGTCATCAACATCAGTCAATGCGTTTGATGAATGTAGGGCCCTTATCTATATTGTCAACTATTTATATTGCTACAGCTTTTCGAAGTCGTGCGAGTTTTGCCGTTCACACGCTTTTTACCCAAAACATCAACCAAAATGTGTTCTGACTAAAGTCCCTACTCAATCTCCATCTAAGGCATGAAGTAAAATATTCAAGCGGCATCAATATTCTCGACACCAAGAGCTTGTTTTTGTTTCACTGGCACTGGAATCTTTTGTACTGTGTCTTTGTCAAAAAAGTCTTGCGGTATTTTTATTGAATCAATTCAAAATTATTCAAATTAATTCAAATTTATATCTTTCCACGATGAAGGAAAGATGTCAAAAGAGAGATGTCGGTCTACTTTTGTAGCATTCCAACTGAAAGACCCGTTATTTATTGGTGCCCATCGAAGTACAAGATCTGTTAGCAGTTGCTGTTGGCTTAGCTTGATGTCTGAAGGCTTTTTGATGGGAGAAAAAAAACTAAGTTTGAAGTTTAGATCTATAAACCTAGAGTTTGTACGTCAGTGATTTTTCAATCACAGTAAAAAAAATCACCGGGAGTAAAATATCGATAAATGATGAACGTTCCACAGCCCACATTTCGGTGAAAACTCACATCCCAGTACTTACCCAACCGTATTTGTTACATAATATTATCTTGAAATTCCTATGTTTGAGTGTGAAAACGTGCGAACCTCGCTTACTTCAAATATGTTGAACACAATTTTTCACTTTCCAGTACGCAAACCAAGCACAAGTGAATATATCGGAATAGAAGTTTGCCCGAAAAGTGCGCTTACAGTGGTCCAACTTATGAAAAATTGTGCAAATCGGACTAAAACTATTGAAGTTCACAGATATCGAATAAGTGCATCAAAGTTCCAATTTCAAACTTTTTATCGAAACTTTCGGTCAATCTGTGAGATATATTATAGAACCCGACAGCGAATCTTTATCTAATAATAATATGTCGGTGTATTCGTTGAATCAGATGAAGAGAACTCATAGTCTCCATATAACTAATAAAAAAATTTCCGAACTTCCAGTTGATATAAGGCACATATCGACAAAAAACGGGTGAAAATAGTTGTAATCGAAAAAATATCTTCTACCAAACCTATAAGAATTGTATCTCAAAACCTGTGTAAAATTTTATGAGGAACGGTAGGGTAGTTCTCGTGAAATCTTGTCAACCGACTTCAAAAACACAGTTTCGAGAAAAACGCATTTAAAGACTGCGCAACTAGCCTAGCTATCCTTGAGCGTACAAGTTCTCAAAGCTGTATCTACGAAACTATTGCTCAGATCAATTTAAAAATTTGAGACAATATTCTAGAGATTTTGTAACATTTAATAGGACAATTAATACTATTGATGTTTTGAAACCCGTAAACCCGTGAAAGTCTTAATTCGTGTCAAAAATCTGTATTATATACTAGAGTGATTCAAAAAAAAAATTTTTTTTTTTGGTACTCGGAAACTCAGAAAAATAGGTTAATAGACACCTCTAAGAAAGAAACAAAATTTTTTTTTTTGAATGACCCTATTATACACTTTATATCCTTAAATCTCTGATATTTGTGTTAGGAAGTGTCTACATTTCTTTGATGGAAATTTAGAAACTTCTGAGCGAATTTTTATTTTCCTTGAAAAGAAATATACATAAATGAATAATAAATACATACTTCATATGAAATTATCTACGATTCTATCCTATCCTCTGCTATTAAAATTTAGTGTTTTGGTATCATATAGAAATTGTAGTAAAACTCACATGGGAATACTCACTTATGGTATACTCGTATTTTTAATTTTTTTTTTTTTTAATTGTGCGGCTTACAAATAAATATATATTTCAAATATCAATCAATTTAATATTTCTGAGAGGAATAAAAGCAAAGGATTTCACAAACGAGTACACTTATCTGTAGTTCATCAACAATTACAGGCTTACAGCGATTTCCAGGCAATCGTGGTGGTCTTTTTACAAACGCACTAATAAAGTACACAACTCGATCGTCCAATTGATTTCTTTGTGTATGATTGATTGCCAAACTCCAAAAAGGAAAAATCAAAGTCACTTGAAATCTCAACAAAGAAACGATAAAAATCGCTTGATAAAAAATCGCCATAATCAATGCTGATCTCGGAAGAGACTGCAAATCAGCAGCGACAGCGCTCATTAGTGGAGCGATGGACGCACAGCGATCTTCAAATGCACGCACACACTCACTTGTGTACAACTGTGGTGGGTAACGAACGCGCGGTGCAGACATAAATCCTAATCCTGCAACTGCAAAAACATAATAAATCTTCAAGTGAGCGCCTCTTCGTACGCGCATGTGGGTACACGTAGCATTACAACAGCAATCTGGCCACCACTTAATTTGAAATACATCACAGGGGCGAATTTGTCTTACTTATGCGCTGGCCTCGTCGCTTTACCGTTGCTTACAATAAATCACGCAAATAAATTGCACCGAAGCAAATAAATCGCAATAAAAATATAATCAAACAATCAGCGTGCAGCAAAAAAAAATCAAAGAAATGAAGAATAAACAAACCAAAGTTGCGGAAAAACAATTGGTTGCACGGTAGCAATAACAATAACAACAATGCATTGCCAAATTGGCCACAACAATTGATGAGCATATTTTTTGGACCGCACACAACGCATGCGCCTTGCGAACCCAGCGCCTTGCGAACCCAGCGCCTTTCCTCTGGCCAGGCTTAGTACACTTGCTGCAGGTCTTCAATGCCCAAAAGCGACGAGTATTTAGGAAAAAACCAATTGCTTGCCAATTGGCGATTGATCCCGTTGATTGTTGGATTTCTAAATGTAAGGTTGCTGTTGGTCTCTCTATGGCCCATAAATGCTGTCAATTGTTTGTTGTTGCTGATGAATTTGGGTTTTAAATAATTTATAATATTAATTTAATTGTAAGGATGGGTTAATTGGGTTAAAGTACTTGGAAATTGTGAATAAAACGTGCAATATTTAATTAATCATCAATATGTCGACTTCACCAGATGTAATACATTTATATATGTTAACGATTTTTCCAGTCTTCGAAACACTTCTCATAGGCACTTTTTGCGATGGCATTCAGCATCTTCAGCGAATTTTGTTTTATCTCTTCGATCGACTGAAAACGGGTCCTACGGGTTCGCGCGATCAAGCATGTCGAAAGAGACCTGTTTACTTCACTCTTTTTGAAAAAAAGTTCTGCTTAATGGAGAGGAGTCGAGCAAGAACGCGTTAAATACTCAAAATATCCACCAAAATCAGTCGAATGGACCAGAAAGATATCTATAGTGCCGTCAACTGTTTTCTTGACATTTTGGCTTTCATTTAAGCCCAAACTTTCAATAATGTATTGGCGTTTGCTGACTGCGATGGCCAATAACAATACGATTTTTTTTCATTTAGTAAAGAGTCTGTTCGTATTGCTCCTAAATTTTGTGTTTCAGTGTAAATATTGCTTCACTCCAATCACACTTGACGTTTTCCTGCTCCTAGCAAATTTTTCTAAAGTATGTCTTTGAAAGTAAGAGTTTTATTACAGTTTCGCTGTATTCGATACCAAATCTTAGAAGTTTGTCCCATATTGTATTCAGATATGCAGTTGAACTTCCATAACTCGAACTTCTATAACTCCAGCACCCAACGAATATGACTTCTACCGCCAAGTAAAACGATGAAGATTCTGAAGAAGAAATTATTCAACCGTCATTTAAAAATCATGTAACACTTACCTTTGCAATTTTAAATTCCTATTTAAATACGAATAAAAACACAACTTTTTTTTTAAGAAAAAACACACAAACTTTAAATTTAATGGGAACATTCTTTGGCATTTATTTTGTTAAGATTATCTTTTTCAAATTTTCCATCCGTTGAGTCCAATTTTCCATGACTTGTTCGATCATTTCGAAAAGTAACTGTTGAACGACACGCTTGATGTTTGGCTCCAAGGCCTGAATCAAATAGGGATTGTCCGCGTAGATCTTGGACTTTGTACATAGAAACAGGAAAATGTCTAACGGTGTGATATCACGCGATCTTTGTGGCCAATCGACCGGCTCAAAACGTGAAATTATCTCCTCACCGAAGCGTTCTCTCAATTAATCCATTGACTGATGCGATATGTTGGGGCTGACGCCGTCGTGTTGAAACCAAATGTTACCGGGGCGACGAACATCAATGTCAGGCATCAAATAGTCAGTTAATTTGGCATGATAACGGTCCCATTAGATGGTTACGTTTTTACCAGCACCATTTTTGAAGAAATATGAATATGAAATGAATAAGTTTTTCCATGTTCATTTTCATTAAAAAAAAATTATTTCATGAAACTTCATATTTATACATTGTACACATTACAAACCATGATGCAATTTGGTCAATAATGTGTCCAGTCACCACTGGCGTCGATAATTGCCTGGCATCTCCGAGGCATGCTTTCTACTAATTTGACGGCGTATTCTAGTGGCAAGGATCTCCAGATCCGACGAATTTCGTAAGACAACTGTTTAAAGTGTATATGCGTCTTCCACGAAGCTTCTGTTTAATAGATGCCCACACATTTTCAATAGGGTTTGCGTCGGGCGACTGCCACGGCCAATCCAATGTAACGATGACAGATTGAGTTTTCCACTGAGTACAGAGCCTATCTTCATTTTTTCTGATGATCCATCGTTTGGCAGATGGCAGTAAAACCTTTTTGTAGATTTTTATCATTTTATCGGCATTTAGGTTGTCAGTAAAGAAGTACAAAGTGCCAAATCCCTGCTTTGAGAAGCAGCCCCAAAGATGCACCTTTATTGCATGTTTTACGGTCCACTGAACAAGCCTATTGGTGGAAGTTGACCGGGCTCGCGTGAGGACAGAACGGGCCCATATAGAACATTCATCAGTAAAAATGACATTTTCAAAATCTCTATCAATATTCTCATGCGCCTAAGTGAGTCGCTTTGTCACAAGTTTTTCAGTCAACAGAGGCTTCTTCATTGTGTTGCGCCATTTCAGATTATGAGTATGAAGAAGGGTTCGGATAGCTTTGTCGGATATATCTAAACCTTTTGCCATTAATTTTGCTTGTCCTTGCCGCAGTGTTAAAGCAGGATTCCGCGAAAACAGATACACTATTCTTTTTTCATATTTTTTGTTCACTTTTCCTATCGAACCACGTTCTGGTAAATCATCGACATTTTTAGCCACTATATATCGCTGTATCCACTTCTGTACAAATGCCTTCGACTTTCTCATATATTTAGCAGCCGCTGATTGCGACATTTTGGGACGTTTCGGGTGGATGCAAAGGAACACAGCTTCGTAGCGCGACGCATGCTTTGCACTAAAGGCGTTTAACGTGGTTCTCTCTCAGATAGATACAGAGTTATACGAGTATATATTTAAATGATCGGGATGACGAGACGATTTGAAATCTAGATTTCTTTGTCTGTACGCCAGATACATTAAGTTTAACCCCCGAGATGTTATCAGAAGGCTTTATTTGCCACCTTATGACCAAAATGTGTTCCAGTCGAACCAAGGCTGTTCAAGCCCCTAGGTACCGAATATCCCAATATTTATACTTTAATTTTTACCGGAAATATTGGTCAATTATTATCCTTTACTTGATAAATATTTTTTCGTTTGAACATCTACTGCGTTCATGGCCATCGATATTTTAATCGCTCTTAGTTTGTGAATTAAATACAAAACACAGCAGGTTAGATCTCAAACAAATGAGACGAACAGCCCGCAGGAATCAAGTGGTGTTTTAGGATCGTCATAATCAATTAGATTTGGTACACTTTAATCTGAAGCCCAGAATCACTGCAACTGTAGATCTTGTTACTTGAAAAATTAAATAGTAATCTTTTTCTGCAAAATTTTACTGTGTATTTCTCAAATACGTATAAAAATATCATTAAAATTTTAAATTAATCCATAAAGTAATTTTTTCATTTTTAATTCCCCAAAACCATGTCACACTAGGTGTGCTACTTAATGTGATCAATATCAAGTGCAAAATCGGTTTTCGAGTACTGTAAGCTGGAATATTGAAGGAATATTACAAGTTTACCTTTCCGTTTCTTTAAATATAAGCATCGTGTATGATCTGTTTTTATAACAAAATGTCTTGTAATAATAAGCGAGGTTTAGGTCACTGAGATAGAAACTCTTAGAATATTTTAGATGTTTTTCTGATCTGATTAAAAGTCACTTACTTCTTGAGATGGACAAATAGATTTTTATGGGAAAGATAAGTCTACTTCTGAACATTAACGCATTTATGATTTTAAAATATTGGAATAAGGCAGCATGCACGTTGGAAGTAAGCTAAACGAATTCTAAGATAATATTTGTGAACAAAAATCACAGCTTTGACTTACTTGTAACTATTAAATTTTTAGTAATTTTTTTAAAAATTCTCTTCAATAAATGCATATACTTAAACTTAAATTTATACTATATATGTACATACATATTTATAAAGTATATACTGTAAGTACGCATTATTTATCATATCTGATTGGCTGGAGGCTGCTTTGAAAGCCTGCACTTTGCATGCAAACAAACAATCAGAGCGCATTTCGCATTTGACTCGGCAATATTGTTGCAGGAGACGCGCACAGCAAATATAAAATTATCTTATTACAAATTAAACATACCAATTCTTGCAACTCCGCCGAGGCATTGCGGTGGTGCAGAACAATTGAATGGCCTGCCGAACGGATTGGTGCGTTATGCGCGTCTGTGACTGCCCATTTGGCTGTCCGCCCGCCGTTATTGCCTCACGCGAGCGGCTAAATAGATTATGCCAATTGATCGGAATCACTTCATAAATTTACGCAAAAACGCAAAACAGCAACACTAGCTGCAGGCCACAAGCAGCGGACAGCACACCATACTTCGCCAGAGTGGTGGCGGCAGGCCGGAGGAAGCGGTGAGCGCAAAGTGCGATTGCATGTAGGCGGAAGAGGCCAAGATGATATTTTTTCGCAATTTTTTTTGCATTTTTTTTTGTATCACTTACTTGAGGTATCGATTCCGATTAATTTCTTTTTGTTTTTGGTGTTTTATTGGTTCGTCTGTCTGTGGTTTCCTCGCGCCATTTAATATTTTAAATGGCTTGCCAGCAATTACAAATAAAACAACAATCATTCACTAGCCGCAAGCGTTTACTGGGAGTAGACGGCTTCACGCGCCCACCGACGAATCTGCGCGCACGTACACACAAATATACATACGAGTATATTATGTATTTACTTGACGGTATGCTACAGTGAAGCGTCGATTGTGTGAGCTGTGAAGCGTTGCCAGCGATGGCGGAGTGCAATGAACGCGTGTGATCACATCAAATGAATGAATTGAATTCATGAAGCAAAAACAATTTATTGTAATATCAGCCAACAACATGCCACAGAAGGCAGCAGCAACAGCGAGGCACGCATGCATCCTCCCACTGCTGATGCAGTTGCTGTGCCGGTTGTCGGCCACAAGTATTCATTCACTCATTTCCGCCTGCGAGCATAAATAAATTTTGCACTTAAGTAGGTAGGTTGTAGGTAGGCAGGCAGTTAGTTGGTTAGTGTGTGTTGCAAGTGACTTTGCTTTCATATGCTTGTAAGGCCAATTTATTTTACATGGCAACTTTTTTGCGCTTTCGTTTTGCATCTTGCTTGGCGTTGCCTCGCGTGCAAAAATCGATCTGCGGCGCATTAAAATAAAAATTAAAGAAATGCTGTTAAATTTCGCGCTTTCGGCCAGACATTGCAACACCCTCACCACTCGCGCACTGCCGCATGTGACCCGGTGTGTATGTGTTGCAGACGCAATGTTGCTGCTCGCCATGCGGTACTCACTTAGAATTTTCGCCGCCAAACGAGTTAATTCGTTGCGGAATCCGTTTATGCAACATCGCTTGCATCACTTGCCACAGCCGTTTTCATTGTTTCAAGCTTCAGCTTTAAAGTTTCATTTATTCCGCACGTTTTTTTTGAAATCGTATTTTTGGTACCTTATTTGGGGTGCCTTGGTGTTGTTGTGCCCGTTGCCGCTGAGCGTGCGAAATTTGTTTGAATATGCAAATGCTCCATTGCAAAGCTGTCGGTGCACCGCTTCTCCAACACCAGTCTTCCGCTTTAGCCTTCAACCTTTTTGTGCGGCTCATGCAATTAATTTATGATATTCAAATGAAGTTCTGTACCGTTCGCTGCGGATCGCATTACCAAATCGCCTAATGGCATTCCGCGCGCAGCCAATTGCACAAAAAAGCTGTCAAAATACGCATTTATCGTTGCTTAATTTGAGTATCAGTTGTTATTTATTGGCATACGTTTGTTGGTATCGGCTTGAAATTGTTGGATTTTTTTTCTTTGAAGAATATTCCACTGGATCTTAAAGAGTGGTGGACTTTATTGTTCTTATAAACAAGAGTTTGGCTTCAGCAGACTTTTCATCTTGTGATGGTCATAAACTAACTATTTCGTTGATAATTCTTAGTGAGTAACCGATGGAACTGCTTACACTATCCGTAGAGGAATTATGGTATACAGAAACGTTCTCTGAAAATTTGATATCAGTTCGGTCCGTTCTTTAGAAGTTTGAAGTAGTAAGCTTTTGAAACAGTGAGTTTCGTTTGATACAGAAGTCCTACCAACTACGATAGAAAATAGATTCCATACTTGTGTAATCAGCAGGATTGATGAATTTCCTTCCTACCGGTATACTTATAGTATGTATCCAAATATCCGAAATCATCCTATGAAATATGGAACTAAAGGAAAATTACTCAAGAACAGATATTCAACGTGTGCAAATACGCCTATGTAAAGGGACAAATAAGCAACAGCATCAACTCAGCTAAAAAGCAAAAGTAGCATACCAGTAATATACTAAACAGGGCTTCAGACAGAGCAATTTCTAATTCAGTATGATAAAAATATAAGGTCTAGTCTAATTTTTCATTCTTCTTCTTGACCGCCTAAGCGAGTCGAGTTTACAACAGCGTACCAGTAGTTCTTCCTTGTGGAGATTTCTCAAGTGAGGCCAGGTCCTTTTCCATCAGGTCTTTCCAACGGAGTGGAGGCCTTCCTCTTCTTCTGCTTACCCCGGTACTGCTCCGAATACTCTTAGAGCTGGAGAGTTTTCGTCCATTCCTTGGGCTTGTTTACTACAGGACCCATTTACTTCGATTCCTTATCCAGTCTGGAGAAAGGAGAACTAACGGCGCGGGTATTGAGCACAATGATATCAATATCCAGCCAATCAGGCAAGGCCAGCAGCTGTATGCTCTTATAGAAGATGGTATCTTCTTTATTTAGTTCTGAAGCTCTAATTATTTTCTCAAAGATTAAATTAAAGAAGTCGCACGAAAGAGAGTCGCCTTGTCTGAAACCTCGTTTGGTATTGATCGGCTCGTAGAGGTCCTTCCCGGTCCTGACGGAGGTTTCCATTACATTGAAGGTAGATTTGGGAATGACCTTAAGTTTCTCTTTAGAAAATAATTTTATAATGTCGCTCTCATAAAAACATCTCAGCAGTCAAATTTCACAAACTTCGCTTGAGGCGAATTTTTTACCAGCAAAATCATTCGCCATCAGTAAGGCGTCTGTATAATAACCTTCCAAATAGGCAGCTGAAACATATGATTTCACTGTGAGTGGCTTGACGGTGACCTGATAGAATACAACTCCTCTCCCATAGCTAGCCTCGTTTTACATAGCTCACACGGTCCAATTGTTGATAGTGCTAGTTCGTGTTACACGTTTTTGCCAGTTCCATCCCACCTTCGTGACATCAGTATTAACTTTGGCCAACGTTTGCTCCGATTCAAATCACTTTGGCCATGTCGGTTGCCGCTACACATTGTTTCAAGATACCCACATTTCAGTACCAGTAACCATCCGTTTCAGATCGATTTTATAGCTATTCGGAATACCAAAAACAAGCTCAGCCTTAGAACTGAAGTATAGAACTCTACATCTTATCGACATGATCTTTCTCCCTCAGCTTTTGACTTCTCTTAGTGCTTCGAATCGGTGGAAAGAGAAAACTGATGTGCTATTCTAGTATTGGTCAAAATTAAGAGTAAAAGTACCAAACAAAAGCAAGAAGAATAACTGCCACATCTATCTAGATGATATCTTTACATCGAGTTTCGTTTTGTCAAAATACATGTTCTCAGGTTTCAAGAAATATATGTATGTATTTGAAATTTTATACTACGTAGGCCTCCTGAACTACTTTTGACTAACAACAAAATTCTCATATACGGAAGGAAAACTCCATTTTCTTCAATTTCCTTGCATTAAAGGAACTATTTGTCTGAGAAGGGAATATACAGAAATTGGTGTACATTTTCGAAGGCACAATCTAAGCTTGAATTTTTGTCAAATACTATTTAAATAGAGTTCACAATAACAGGGGTTAAAAATTTTCTAGGTTTGAACACAACTGGACTGTTTATGAATTGAAGTAGGTAGGTAAGAGTGCAGTCCCTCCGGGCTCAAATAACGCAATATGTACCATTTTGATACGTAAACAACATTTGTAAGATCTTTTACTCTTGCTATATCATTTCATCATTGTGCATAAACCATTTGGTGCTCTCATTGAAACAAATTATCTCCGTTATTCTTTCTGTTGGAGACATTCAAGGTTTGATGGATTCCAAGAGTTCTATGTCGGGTTTGTTACAAAGATAGGTCCTAACAGAGGAAGTCCGCTTCCTAACTCTTTTCTAGTTCTTTGTTGGGGAAAATGTTGTTATCAGGACATTACCATTTTTAACACATGTTCTCCAAATTGCCAACGACCCATTATGGTAGCTGTAAGTCTATATGTAATTTTCCTGGACCTATTTAATATGTCCTTAGTTCTTTCCATATCATATTTTATTTAACAATTATTTCGTTGTCCTGTATTTTGTTGTAGATTTTCTTCTGCTTTTGGTATTTGCTTCCTCGTGATCGTTCATATCGGACCCGGCATTTTCTCTTCCTTCGGTTTCGGTTAGAGAACCTGACTTGGCGAACACAAGTGTGAACCCAAATTATGCAAAAGTGGGTTTGACCTGCCAGTGAAATTATCTTTAGCGACGATAAGACTAGCAGTGGCGCCAGGCTATCTGTGTATCTATCCGTAGTTATTCACTAAACTCCACAGACACTCCCTATGCCTAGTACTCCTGGTTGAAGGACACTAGCTGAGTTTGATAGACGACTAGAGAGAGGTATATCAAGATCCTCGGAGTATATCTCATCCCTACTCCGCAGTCCATACTGAACCCGTCGGTACAAATTGAGATAATATTCTCTCCTTTTAAACCTCTTTTCGATTGATGTCTATTGAGATACAACCTTGGAGGATATAGTCCATTTAGATTGATTTTGATCTAGTATATGGCTTATGGGCAGTTGATGCAGGATCATATTAAGAATATTATTGTATTGAATTAAGAAGATATGTTCTTCGAAAAAAATATACCGTTTCACCTCTGTTTTCGTTCCATTTTGTCTTAACTATAATCCAACTTCAATCACGTATTCCACCCATCAATAATCCGGCATAGCATCTTTGACGCGTCCATTGGCACGATCGCTGCGACTTTTCAATGAACTTTGAAGTAAATTTTGTTGGCATGCCGATTGAACTGTTCGTATTGAGCGGTCGGCAGTTGTCAGGTGACAAAATGTTATTGTTTTTATGCCGACTTAACTTGACAATACGGCAAAACAGTAACAACAACAACGACCTTACACGTTGCAACACATATTGTCCCAAACTAAAAACAACAAGAACAAACAGTACTCATGATTTTGACATAACAAAAGGATTTACGTCAACGCACGTGCAATAAATGCTACAAAGTCAACCCACAGTGACAGGAGAGACTGGAAAAAAGGAGAAATACGGAAAAATATACGTAAAAGCGAGAAAAACAAAAGTAACGCGTTTAACAGTAAGTGAACAGCTCAATCGATTTTTATATGGTTCACTGATTTTGACACTTCGATCGTATTGTTTCGCAGCGCAACGCTGGACGTCTGCACATACAGACACATACTAGTAATAATGAATATACACGACTACTTCAAGCGGACACACAGGCAGGCGCGGTGA